>JAVLUZ010000283.1:0-102947 GCA_036768485.1 Mermis nigrescens
CGCTGGCGGACTTGAACCCCTTTTATTCAATCATTAGTCAACGCACGCTCCACTCGCGCCATACACTCGCTTTATTCAACACACGACATACGTGCTTTGCTGCCTGCTGCTTGCGCCTATACTTCAACGTTGCACCCTGAGATAACGTCAGGGTGCAGATTTTTACGTCATCGCCTATGTTACAACATAGGCTATCCTACAACGTTGCCCTCCAGACTGCCGGCCATTACTACTAATAGCATGAAAACGATTTGGAAAATCGTGTGTTAACGTTGAAGCAGAAGAGAAGAAATTACTCTATGGCTCAAAGCACGCGAGAAACACGCATTTTTTCAATGAAAATCAGCATTTTCAACTCATTTCGTCTTTTCAACATTTTTTTCTGCCGTTAACTCATGTAAAAATTGATTTTTAACAATGCGGGAGGGGACGGTGCCCCCCACCTACTAAATACAGCCTCGCAACTAGTGACTCTGTTTATGATTTCTGATGTCACTAGATCCACATATTACCCGAAAAATTTTCCAAACAATTTTCAAGACTTTTTGTCATTTTTTCACAGGAAATGATGCTATATGACTGGCAATGCTCAATTACACGTTTTTAATGCTTGCTTTGTGTTTTTCACTGATTTTTTTTGGTTTTTTCGGAAAAAATTGAGAGACCCTCATAACTTTTTAGCTGCCGATGTATAGTCGGGTCGGGAGTCGGGACATGAAATTTTTGAAAGGTAGATGAAGAAAAAGAAGAAAATGAAAGATGACCATATAAGTGCAAAAACTGCTTTTGATGTCAGTAAGTAAAAATTTTGCCCCAAACAGTCCTATAATAATATATTTCTCATCGATTTCTGCCCGTTTTTCACAAAAAACTTTTTGGTGTTCTTCCCCCTTAATGTTTTTACCTGCCGATTTATGATAAAAAAAGGCTTAAATTTTGTGCAGATCGACTTTGACTGCTACTCTTTCAGAATCTTATGTTCTTTCGATGTTAAATTGCAGTCGGAAAGGTTAGTCTCGAAAAATTATTTAACACTCTCCGTAACATACATATTTTAAAACAAATGGGAATTTAGTTTCGTGTACAGAACAAAACTTTTTGTGAATACATTCAAGATTCGTGGAAAAAATAACAAATTGGAAAAATTTTGGGTATTTGCCATGGTTCCATATTAACTCATTTTTTCGAGCAAATAATGTATCTTTGCTCAATTTGGAATTATACAGTTTGTGCAATTTTTAAGCCAAAAAAGTTGCGATTGATTTTTTAAATGTCTTGTAAGTGTTATTTTGTACTAACAAAGAATATTACATAACTTTCTTTTTTGCAGCACTTGTAGTTTTTTGTTCAAATTAGCTAACTTCATTTAGACTTTCTTGAAACATTATCCCTGTTTCGACACCCGTGTTTAGTCCCGTTAACCTTGCTGACCCTTCTCTACAAATCAATAATTTAGCCAAATAATCTGGCAATTCGGTAGGCGCCAGACCGTCACCAGTAACGTGATGCTTTTTCATGGTTTCGGTTTTGTTGATGTCCCGCCAACATAGACGTAATTTCGTTTTTAATTGATCAGTCGACCTTTTTCGGCGGGCTATCGCGTTAATTTCATTCAATAAACTTTGCCAGGCTTCGTTTTTCTTATTGGCCGTACATGTAGCCGAAAAGGGGGCATCCAAAAGTTTTTGATGCTTTTCGTATTCTTGAACTAAAATCGCAGTGTCCGCAGCAGAAAAAATTCGAACATCGCGGGCGTTTAGCTGATCCTTGATCTTTACTATTGGTTTCGGATGTTTTTGATTCAGAATCTGATTCGAACCGTGGCGGCGACTCCATTGAAAATTTTTTCAGCATTCAATAATACAAACACACACTTGAAAAATTTTGCAATTACTGACAATTTATCGCCACTGCAGTGTTCTTTTACGAATTTGTAATTTGAATCAAAGAAACATACTTACACTAATATCTGTTTATATTGAGCAACATACACCTAACTTACAACTTAGACGTAATTTAGACATCCTATGAGAAACACGCTTAAGACTTTTAGACGCACGCGTCTAACTTCCGTCTAACTTTGACGCACCTAAACTTCGTCGAAATGGCGTCTAAGTTCGACGCGTCTAACTTCGACGCGTCTAACTAAGACATTCTAATGAGAAACCCACCCCAGTTAAACTTCATGTCTGTCAGGTTGTACGTTGTGAGAGCTATGTTTAATTACAAACTTTTATCCGGAAAATCAGGATTACGAATCTAACTTTTCTTTTTCGTGATAATTTTGATTTCAAAATGTTATAGGAGGTAATTTTTTTACAATACTGTTCTTGTGTTGTTCAGGTACCTACCTATTTCATGTCGGCAAGTCAGTCTCCGATTCACTCAAATCATTCCAATTAAAACTATTAAACATACTATAGTCTATTCCATTCTAAACGGACTATTTTTACTTTATGGCTTATTGTTGACGACAATTTTTTAGATGTGCCACATGTTAAGCTCACATTAAACATAAAAAGGAAGACTTTAAAGTAGTCAGCTCCTACGATAGCATAATTGAAGCAGCGGCTTGTGCAGAGAAAAACTAAAGCAGTAATAAGAATTTAGCGAAAATGTGCTGTTTGGGATGGAACAGACTATAGTAAAGGAAAATGCTCCGATGGAACGAAAAGGGACAAATATACTTGGAATAGCGCATTATTAAAGACATAAAAAGGAGGGGACTGGAGAAAGTCACTTATGTAAGTATTTGCGCAAATAAATCATCACAATCTGCTAAAAATCAGACTTATCTAAGAACACATAAATCGCAGTATATTTTTCGTCCTCTATAAGTAGAAGGTGTCCTCTCAAAACATTTCTCACTCGTTTAGTAAAGACTTAGGAAGGAAACTTCGGCCTGTAGATAGTGTATCTACACGTGCCGTTAGTTGTACGGCCATTACGCACCTTAGTGCGCCTATTTCGACCATCCGGTCTTTTGTTTCCACTTTGGCGATCCAACCTTAGTTTTCAGATCATCGATAGTATGACATGCGGAGGCATTCCGACCACGCAGTGTCTTTTTGGTTGGACTCTTGTCGCTACGTGTCGCGAGGGATACGAAGATGCGACCGTTTATTGTGGATCCCCTATAAGTTCCCTATCATTTCTTTACAATTAAAACATAGGCGACATGACCGCTATTCACATTGAGCCTGTGCAGAGTCCGAAAAATCCATGCGCAAGTAGCGCCAATTTCTTATAAATAACATTTCTTTCTATTCCTCTTCTTATATTATGGCAGGCCTCCCTCCCATTATTATTACTTCGGCTGTTGCGGCAAGAATTGCCTTTTTTATTTTCCCGGCGTGTCATCTTCGACTTTATCAGCACCTAAGTCTGTACATTGGTTTAGTTAGATAAAAGCAAGAAAACTAACTGTCTAGAGATGCATTATATTGCAGGCAGTTAGGGATTTGGAATCGGCTGGCCACGACTTTACTTCTTGCAGGATTCTTTTTGGGTAAAACCTTTTATTTATCATTTCGTGCAAAATTTATAATTCCTCTTTCGAACCAAAAATCTATAAAAATTATTACGTAATTTTTATAGTAGATGACAACCCGGAATGGAGCTCTTTGTTGTTGTGTTTTAAGTACAGAGTGCTATTGGAACCGAAATTTATAAGTAGTTTCGCCATAGGTAATCTGGCGCAAAACCTTTTCAATTCTTTTCGCGAAAATTTATTCTTTTGGTCTAAAAAGGTCCAAGGACCTAGGGCAAATACCGGGGTTATCTAATTACTCCTGTGTTAGGAACCAAGGTCGGATTTCCTTCCCATAATTGGAAAAGTGCAGGTGAATTGCCGCAGTTTCCTATCCAGCGCTAATTGTAGCATAGGTACTTAGGTAAGCCCCGAAGGTACTTATTGGGGTTCGTTGCTTTGGTAGTTGTTATGTGTTGGGTATCTCCCCTGGCGGCGTGCTGTCGGTTTAGTTATCCGTACATACTTCAAGTACTTAATCAGCAAACTCGTTTGCGCGCGCTAAGAGAACTCCAAGGTAACTAAAACCCCAAAAGTTACAGGCCTATGCCAAGTGGCCGATTCACTTGGAGATCAGTAGGCATCATAGGTGGGCAGCACCAAAATTCTGGGGGGTGAAAAAAATTTTTAAAGGTCAAAAAAATGTCTTAAAAGTGGTCGTATGGCAAGAAAAACACCATTTTTCGACGTTTCTCATCAAGCTCTATCAAATGGCATCAAAAAATTGCTAAAAAAGCAAAAAAAATTTTTTCTGGGGGGTATATACCCCCAAATCCCCCCATGCCCATGTGTGGTAGGCATCCCATTTTCAAGACAATATCATAAGAGTGCGATAGCACTTACTTATAATATACTCGGGTACCCCCCAACATACATAGAGCTCCTCTACAGCTATAACGGAAAACATTTAAAAGGCGCGGTTTTTTTAAAAGATGAGATAATAAAAAATTCGCTGCGAGTGTTTTTTGTTTTGCTTTACCATAAATTCGCGTTGGTTCTTGAGCCACAGTAAGCTAAGTGTAAAGACCTGGGGTTGAAAAAACACGTGGTTTTGGACTACCCTGGTCATAATTCGCGCACCAAAAATGATCGTAGGCTTTAAAGGCTACACTTAAAATTTAAACCGCGTTCATGCAAAATTAATAATAAGTTTGTAATAGGGGTTGAAAGTTAACACTCTAGAGGTAGACAAAAAATCCGATGTTACCTCTTTTTGGATTACTCGCTTCTTCAGTTATAAATCTGGACGTGCAAGGTATTATAAAAATAATGTACTCCTAGGGCTATGTAGTTGGGCAAGATCTGCATAGATGCATAATAGGAAACGAGACTAATGCAAAAACAAGAAGAACTAGTAGGTACATTAACCCACATAAGATATCTATATTACAACAATTATACACGCCGATTTCATTCGAACTGGAAACTTTTGATCCATTGGTCCTTATGAAAAACTTAAGAAAAATAAATAATTGTTATTCATTGGGCTTTCATAAAAAGTAATACAAATTATATGATACCACGCAACTACAGTATACTCGTTGCTGCAGGCCAAAGCATGTATATGTATGTAGTATACCTGCTCACCATTGAATAATGCTGTAGGAAAATTTCTATTTTTGGGATTAACACAAGAACTACTTGATCAGTTTCAATAAAACAAAATGTTCTAACTATATAATTTTAAAATAAATGCGCTAAAGCCTATTGTTGTGACCTGACTTTGCATGGTCAGGTCACTACAATATAAAGGTTTTGTTTCATATTTTGGAAAATAGCAAAATAGTTAGACATTTTTGTACTCTTAATTTCATCCCTCTTTGTTTTTCATGTTTCTGAATAGTTTGTTCTGCAATTTCAATTTAATTTTTATCCAATATGGCTGCCCCATTAGGTATGCATTTGACTCGCGCTATGTTTCATATTTTTCAATGTTTAAGCACATTTTGGGAAGTCCAAAAAGCTCGTTCGAATGATGCCCTATTTGTCTGATTTAGTAAAGAATTTAAGTAATTCAATATGGCCGCCAGGAAAGCTGTCATACTGTAATTTTTGACGTTTTCAATTGTTATTTTTTGAGTTTCTGACGTATTTCAATTTTTTTTCGTAAACAGCTAGAAAATTTTATGTTCCTCCTAATGAGCTATGTCTCATGTTTTGAATCCTTCTAGTTCGTTCAGGAAAATTTAAGAAACTCAAAACTATTCATTGTAAAGTGAAAACGACGTGTATACAACGAGAAAGTCCATAAAAACCATCCTGCGCCGACGAGTGACGTTCGGAATCGTTACATTATTCCTTTTTGCATTAATTGTCCTCAAAATTATTTTGAACTGCAATTAAAATAGTGGTTTTCACGTCGGGCAAATCGAATATGCCTTTTTGCACCCACTGTTAAAAAAAATGTTGTAATTACACAAAAAAGTTGTGAGTAATTGGCTGCCACAACTTTTATATGTCTTGGTTACACAACAATATTCTGTAGGTGCTACATAAGAAAGCAATCTATACAACAAAATATTATTGTGTCGAGCCAACGTAATTTGTTCTGTAGATCCAACACAACTTTCAAGCCTCCAGAATATCGATTTTTGGGCCCCAATCTGAAAGCTTTATTTAGACGCTAAATAACACACATTTGATGATAGGTATAACGCAAGCAAGAGGAATGAAAAAATGCACTAGTCAGTTTTCTGAACCAAATTCGTATCTTCTTGGCTAAAAGAACTGACTAATGAATTTTGACATCGGGCATATAATGCCACATTCGAAATAACAAATATTGAGCAAAAATTCACTAGGTATTCACACAAAACAATAACGATCAAGAGAAAATGCACAAAAACTTACATTACGACACCAAATTTAAGTAATGTAATATAATTCAAAATAAAGAGCAGCAGATTGTAAGAAAAAATAAAGTCGTAAATGTTTCAAGATTTTTTTTTAGAGAACCGCAGTCTAAGTTTTTCTCATGCTCTGAAAATAGTCGCAAAAATCCAATATCAACATTTGAAATAATAATTTTTGTCAACTTTTCAATGTCTACTTTAAGCGTAATAATTTTACATCATTTTTCCAAAAATTCCCAAAATTTATGAAATTTTGCCTGAAAAATTGCTTATGCTATCAGAATTTCACTAAACATCAATTGGGAATGAAAAGCGATTAGTGCGTAGAATAGATTGAAGGATATCTTCCATTTTTAAGAGTCACTTTTGACATACAAATATGTCTTCCAGTCGGTTCAGGATAAAGAAAGTCAATATGCCAGAATCTTATTCAGCATGCAGCGTTGAAAAAATGTTATCAAAGCCCGACAGCTGCTAGTGAAGAGGAATCATGAGTAAGAACATTCGCAGTTGTAAAAAAGGTCATTAAAATAAGCTTGCCTTAAGAACAAATCAAGCAGTGCATATAAAATCACTTGAATAGTAAAACAGAATAAGGCAATAAAAGCATACATAACAAGATCCGATCAATTTGAGCTGAATACAGCCACACTCATATTGAAGTTGAGTAAATATATAGGTAATATAAATATATTACACTGCCAGTATTATCAATCTCTGAAAATATATATATAATCAAGAATTGGAAAACGCATAACACACGAACTGACAAAGTGTGCTCCAACTGCATTCACCACCTTTCGTTCCATCACAACTGAGAGTATGAAGGTAGGTATTTACCTACCCTTCGTCCTTCCATCTATCTTAGTACTGGTTACAATGAATCATGTTTTCAGCTATAAGCGGTCATATGCACGTCAATCTGAGCCTAATCAATATGCATCATAGCTTGTAGGCAGAACACAAAAAAGTTGTGTTGGATAAATAGACATCCGGATTGTCAAGTACCTACACAATATTTTTGTGTCCATGGAACAGATTTGTAGATTGGACACAAGTTTATTGTGCATGTACAACGATTTTTTTTACAGTGCCGTTGGGGAGATGAAATTTATTCCGGTCAGAATAGATCCAACATCGTTTTACTGTCACCCATTTGATCAGTTATGGTCGTTATGAAATTCCTAAAATTAATGTTTTTGTCGAGACCCATGGTTGATTACACCGTTTTTCCCAATTGTCTCAGACTCTGTGTTTAAGCGATGTATAGGTAACTATTATACCAGCGATGTATAACTATTCTGTATATGCTATTTCTTTCTACACACCTTTTTCATTAGGATTTACGGGTTGGGCCGGACAACCAATAGGGGGCTACGCCCGATTTCCTATTCATGTTCGACGTGCGTGTCCTTTAGGTCAGTGCGCAGCAGAGCATCCTTTCCCTCGAGCCATCAATTCCCCAAGGCTTTAGCGCATTATATTTACAATAGGAATGTATAGATAAATTGTACTATTTGATCAATCATCAGACAAATTTTTGCAATTGGAGAGCGGCGCAATCCATAATTGCAAAAAGACTAATTAAGTAACTGGGGCATCGAAGTGTAAATGTAGCTGCCCTGTATCTACAATAGCGATACGGGCGAGGCTAACATTTGCCTTCGAGATTTACCTAGGTACGTAGGTACTTAAGTCTGCGCTTAGTGCTGGCCCCGATCGCGCGGCTCTAAGGCTTTCGATCTTTGGACCCTTACAGACCTTACGGCTTTGATCCCCTCAGCCCTAATATTGCTGGCTGCTTTTCGTCGGGTGATCTCAGCAGCTACGCCCTAAGACCTAAGGCTACCTACCTAGTCTCGGAATTTGCCGCGGAGGTCAGTTGACCTATCTCAAGCTCAAGTTGTAATTTAACTTGTTTTCAATCAGTACCTGATCAGAAATGTTTTTGGTTCCTAATTTGTGTAGCACGCTGAACAATGAAAACAACAACAACGAGCTCTATGCTGATCAATCATCCCTAAAGATTAAATAATATTTTTGATCAATTTTTGGCTTGAGAAATAAAATATGATTTTCGAATAAAATAAGCTACCATACGGAATTTACCTATCAGTCCACTAAACGGGTGGAAGTCCTCGACGAAAGGATGATGGCCGACCTAACCCTCGGTATAACCAAAACCACTGGGTTGGTTTTCTATATTTTTATTCGACGAAGAACACGCGGCCTATAGCCGGGAAACCAACAAAAGAAAAACGTAAATGTACGGAATATGTACATGTACGGCTGGCAAAAACGAAAACGCAAAAAACGCCAGACTCCAATACGAGCTCTCTTACACTGGCCTCAAGGGCCCCTACAGTAAAATAAAACAACGATCAATTAAACATAATACTGAAATGACTTTTATCTCAGATCGAATGTTCTCGATTCACGTAAGCGGTATGCATTAAACAATTACTATTATCATACACTTAACTCTATGATACCGGACAAGTATCTAAATGTTTTTTATTATTGAAAATTTGGGGAAATAATGGGAAGACCGAAGGCATAGCCCACAGTGCACCGTCATAGACAGCTACTAGTATTGGCTATGTAATGGCTATCGCGAACTGCTAAGGCAGGTTCGCCTACCGTGTAACTCTCGCAATTACAGAAGAGCCTTATTTGCTATAAGGAGCTTATAGTTTATGGGCTTATAGTTTTCATTTATTAGAGAGCTTCTTGAAAATATTTAAAGGATGTTTGAAATCGCGATTGAGCAGTGATGTCCTGTTATAATTTGCTTTTTGACAATAAGTGGCATAAATTATGAGAATTATGACCGGCAGCAAGGCGATACCACAGGCATAAAAATTGACAAGAAGTAAGACTGAAAACTTGTGATAAAACAGTCATAGGGAATGCAAGTTTATAGACCTCCACAATCAGCTGTACGCTGTAAAACTGCATGTATTTACTGTCAGCAGCAAGCAAAATAAACTGAAGCAGTTTCAGTTTCAGCGAATAGCAGCGTTGCCATATGTGCACCGTTTTTTCCACTTTTTGGTCTATTTGTCAATCAAAATTTTAGGAAATGGAAAAAATTTTTGGGCTTAGTTGGCATTTGTGGAAAATTTTTGTAATGTCAAAAATGCGTTTTAGAGAGATAAAACTTCAAGAATTTTTTCGGTGCTTCGCGCCGAATTGATTTAATTCTTACTTGTTATTAATCTTTAAGCCGCGCCGCACCAATCGCAGCATTTTTGTCGACAATCTGGTCTAGAACTTCACTACGATCGAAAATTCTTATCTTCTGCGCGGATTTGCTTAGTTTTTGTAATGCAAAAAGGCGTTTTAGAGAGTTAAACCTGCAAAAAATTTTCGGCGCTTCGCGCCGAATTGATTTACTTCTTACTTGTTATTAATCTTTAAGCCGCGCCGCACCAATTGCAGCATTTTTGTCGACAATCTGGTCTAGAACTTCACTACAATTGAAAATTCTTTATCTTCTGCACCATAGGCCTTTTTCGCCAGGGAGGAATTCCAAAAAATTTTTTTTTGTCTAAAAAAAGCGTAAAAACGCGCGGGGCCGTTAAATAACGTGTTTTTGGGCTTTTCACATCATCCTGCACGATTTAAGCCATTAAAAAAATTAAATTTTCTCAAAAAGTTTTTTCATGTTTTTGACGGAAAAAATGCTTCTTCTGCGCGCGAAGCGCTTATATTTTTGATTTTCCACCAATAAAACGGTAGAAACTGCCAAATAACAGAATAAACCGGCGCGAAGCACCGAATTTTTCGATTTTTCATCGCAAAACAGCATCACGCAACCATATTGCTCACTTTTTGAAAATGTAAAAATTTTTTCACGGGGGATTCCCCCCCCCCCCCCCTTAGTGTTCTGCACGGATTTTATTTATTTTTTTAATTCAAAAATGCGTTTTAGAGAGGTTAATTCTTACTTGTTATTAATGTTTAAGCCGCGCGGCGCCAATTGCAGCATTTTTATCGATAATCTGGTCCTAGAACTCCACTAAGATTGAAAATCCTTACCTTCTGCATAGTTTTTGTAATGCAAAAATGCGTTTTAGAGAGCTAAAATTTTAAAATTTTCTGGCGCTTCGCGCCATTTGATAAATTATAGTCTTAATTGACAAAAGCGACTTCAGAATTGGCTAAAATGCTTTATTGAAGGAAGGAAATTCAATTTTCAACAGAAATAACGTATACTGATCGTGATACCTATTTCTTGTAGAGCGCGAAATTTTTGTACAAAAAGTGCATCAAACACCGCTATTGCATGTGTACATAGGATTTTCTACTTAAAAAACACTGATTTGTCAATCCAGGTGCTCTATTTTCAATGTTTTTAGACCTATAAAAAAGGTGGAAAAGGGTCGGAAAAAGTGGAAAAAATTTTGGTTCTGGTCTATAATGTCAACCAAATCGCTGGGAAAAAAACGGTGCATGTGTGATGGACGATTTCTCGACAGATTCACGGTTTTTAGAGTCCATTGAAGGGAGTTTTGATGGGCAGGGGTATTTGACGGTTTGTGACGGATTTTTATTTCTCTTGACGGATCTGATGGATATTTACTTTTTTGTCGCTTTAGAAGCAAAGCACCTTTTTTCCACTTTTTGGTCTATTTGTCTACCAATTTTGGAGAATGGAAAAAAATTATTGGCTTGGTCGGCATTTGTTAAAAATTTTTGTAATGCAAAAGTGCGTTTTAGAGACGTTAGTTTACAAAATTTTCCGGTGTTTCGCGCTGGATTCATTCTATTCATACTTGTTATCAGACCCGTGTCCACGATTTTGTTTCGGAGGGAGCACGGTCAAAAATTTTTAAAACATAAGGGGGAACCAAAGGATGAATTAAAAATGACGTTTTACGACCAGTAGAGCTGTAAACTTTGTAAATTTTGCTACCCAAATGCCTTAAATATGGTGAGAATCCAGTGGACACCCTCTTGAATTAATCTCATTTTCTGCATAAAACCTGTGTTAAAAGGAAGACATAGATGCGAAATACGGTTTAGGTTGTATAAAGACTAAAAATGAAGTGTTTAAACCCCGACGCTTGGGACTAGATAGATTCTAATTGTAATTTTAAAATTCGAGTGCGAAGATTCCAAGATTTTTTGCGATTTTTGGCTAAAAAAAGCAGAGGGCTGAACAGTGTTTTTTTGTACAAGGTCTGTTTGTACATGTACAAAGATGGTCCCCAAAAGTCTTTGTACATTTTGTACATGCAAATTTTTGTGTACTATAATATAGTACAGTAGTGATTTTAGTGTGGTAAAACAGGGTTTTCGATCTTTGGTAGTGTATTTTAGCTAATTTCTGGGTTTCTGACGCCAAAAATTACTCAAAATTATCTGAAAACAGCGCGAAGCGCCAAAAAATGTTGACATTTTTCCATTCTAAATGCAAATTCTGCCATTTTAAAGATATATATGACAAATAATTTATCAGTTCGGCGCGAAGCGCCGAAAATTTTGAGAATTTTACACCTTTTTACAGTTTTTGTCTTCCTAAAAATCCTTGTACATTTTGTACACAAAAAATTTTTGGGTACTATAGTATGGTACAGCAGCGATTTTAGTGTGTAAAAACAGAGTTCTTCGACTTTTCGTAGTGTGTTTTAGCTAATTTCCGGGTTTCTAAGGGCAAAAATCACTAAGAATCGTCTTAAAACAGGCGCGAAGCGCCGAAAAATTTGACATTTTTACTTTTGAAATGCAATTTCTGCCATTATAAAGATATATAGAACACACAATTACTCATTTCGCGCGAAGCGCTGAAATTTTTTCGAATTTTAGACCTTTTTTGCAATTTTTGTCTTCCCAAAAATCTTTGTACTTGTACAAAGACGGTCCCCAAAAGTCTTTGTACATCGCGAAAAATCTTTGCCGAATACAAAAAAAACCGTGGGGCTGAAGTAAAGGTAAAAATCGTCCTCGCCACATCGCGCCAATTTCAGCATGTTTATCGACAACTTGCTCTAGAACTTCACTCTGATTTAAAATCCTCATGCATTTCAAAGAGCTTAAATTTCAATTTTTTCCGGCAGCATCGCCTGATTGATTTAATCTTATTACTTGTTATTGATGTTTAAGCAGCACCGAGTCGATTGCTGCACTTTTATCCACAACTTGCTCTAGAACGATTGAAAATTCTCATCTTCTGCACGGTTTTGTAATACAAAAATGCGTTTTAGAGAGGTGAAATGTCAAAAAAATTTTAGTGCTTCGTGCCGAATTTATTAAATTTTATTACTTATGTTATTGATCTTTAGACCATGCTAGATTTGGACAATTTTTGAATTACTGAAAATGCGTTTTAGAGAGAATATGAAGAAATTTTATTCGCTTTAACAGAAACACATAGTTGGTTAAAAAAGGCGATGCATCAAACAAAATAAGAAATACCTAAGGAATCGACATAGTCGACACACTGAAAACGTAAAAATGAAAAGACTCCAAGAAAGTCGAAAAAAGCGGGGTAAAAAAGCTTATTTACAAGCCCTTGGGTTAAGTCAATTTCTTTTGACCTATTGAGGGAAATTACATAAATCTATGAAAGCGAAAGTTCGAAAGTGAAAGTTTATTGCAACAGCAAAAATACGTCATCAGAAAATTTAAAAAGAGAAAAATGTACAGTCGCCAAAAAATGTAAAATACAGAATAAAAGACATTAAAGCAATAATACGAATACAGCTCGTACCAAGAAGAAACATTGCTGTGCAAGGTCATAAACGCAGTGCTGTTACATATGACTAAGGTTTATTCTCCATACTTAATTTTTACTTTTTTAAATTTCAGTCTAAGCACATTACTACTGAAGCGTTTACCACAGATTCAGGGAGCATATTCCAAACATTTATTATTCTGTGACTGAAAAAAATATCTCTTCAAGTTAGAGATTTTAGAGCAGTGACTTTTAAATTTAATGTATTGGTGGATCTAGTGTTGTTGTCTTATAATGTGAAGAAGTCATTTACATTAATATCAAGTGCTGAATGAAACATTTTGTATACCATAGTTAAGTCGTACAAAAACCTATTTTCTAGAGATTCTAGATTTAATACCTGAAGTCGATCTTGATAAGACATGATGTTTGGATAACGGCACCCTAATACGTTTAGTGAAGTATCTTTGAACCTTTTCAATGTTACACATGTTTTGTTTTGTATGTGGTGACCGAACAGAGGTCGAATATTCTTAAAGTGGCCGCTCATAAGTTTTATAGGCCATTGTGAGAAGTGTCAAGTCCTTACTTAAAAAACGAAAAATTAGTGACATTCGATGGAAGGCCTGCTTTACAAGTTTGCTTATGTGAGCAGTAAAATTTAGGTTTTCATCAATTAATATGCTTAAATCTTTTATAGGGGATTTTGAGGTTGAGATAACGCTATTATTTATCGTGTAAACCATTCGAGAATTATTATGACCAAAATGAAGGACCTGACATTTTGGTATGGATAAAGAAAGCTGCCAAAAATCTGACTATTCAGAAATTCGATCTAGCAAATTTTGAAGGTGGAAAGAGTGCTCAGACCTTGCATAAATCTTAATATCATCTGCAAAAATAAGCATGTTTGAATAATGATCAGTTAGTAAAGATGTAATGTCATTTATGTAGAACAGAAATAAGACTGGACCCAGGTCGCTGCCCTGTGGCACACCACTAAAAACAGGAGGTCTCATTTGAAAAGTTATTAGCAATTCTAACTCTCTGAGTTCTATTACTAAGAAAGTTTTTAATCCATTTAAGTATGTAACCTTGAATACCGTATTTATACAATTTGAGAACCACTTTACTGTGAGAGATGGAATCAAATGCTTTTGCAAAATCTTAGTATATAGCATCCATGGGCTCTTTTTTGTCTACATTGTTAATTATCTTATTTAGATAGCACAAGAGTTTCAATTCACACGATTTTTTAGGAAGAAAACCAAATTGTTCAAACGAAATCAAGTTATTTCTTTTAGCATAATCCATTAATTGAGTTTTCAAGACTTCTCAAGAATCCGGCAGCTAACACAACTTTCTTTAAGACTGGAATTATAAAAGCATTCTTTTAAATTTTAGGTAAGGTTCCAGACAGTAAGGATACTAGAAAAATTTTTTTCAAAGGAGTTTTCAATGAATAAGCTAATTTTTTGTAAAGAATACTTGGTCAGTAGAAGGTGAAGAACGCAAACCTTTTATAGCAGCTATAATATCGTCTTCCATACAAAAAATATGATCAATAATACGTTCTGTAAAGGGTGTAGGTAAATGAGGTAAAATGCCATTATTGTGGGTGAAAGCAGAAGAGAAGAAATTGTTAAGTTGATTAGCTTTTTTAGATTCGTCAAAAATTCATTTACCGCTTTCATCTTTTTAGGGGTGGAGAAGGCATTTTATTCTGTAAACCTTTACCAACGCATCTGCAAAATTTCTTTACATTTGACTTTTCAATGAGTTTTTGTTCGTTTTTACATTGATTCTCATAAACAGCACTTTCTAAAGAAGCAGTAATTTGTTGATATTTATGCTTTAATTCAGACGTTTTAAATTTTTTAATCTTTCTCCACAGGTTTAATCTTTTTTCTGTAATTTTTTTATGCATAGAGGGTATCTTTTTGGTGATTTGCTTTTGAAAGGGATAAATAGTACCTTCACTTACGAGTATGATACACAGGAATTTTTTATAAAAGTCATCTATATTTGTGCAATCAAAAAGAGCATCTTCCCAACTAGAGCTGAACCAGGGCCGCCTCTTTGCTGGGGCTGGGGCCTAGGCCCCGGCGCCAGGGCCGGAATCGGCCTGCCGGGGCCAAGAAAAGCGTGCTTTACCCTGCTCAGTACGACCCTACCCTACCCCTTTATACCTATGTATATATGTATATATATATATTCTTGCTAGTAGATATGCGTGTCAAGTAGGGATGTGCCGATACCGCTTTTTTGAAAATGACCGATTCCGATTCTTTAAATCTCAGAAAAGCCGGTTCCGATCCTGATGCCGATTCTGCAAATCTCAAGATAGCCGATTCCGATTCGATTTGATTCCAAAATAACAGGAATCGGCTGATTCCGATTCCGGTTCTGATTCTTGTGACAAACATGTTAAATACATAGGTAGCTAATCAGTGTTTTTTGGTACTAAGTCAGTTTGTACATGTATAAAGATGGTCCCCAAAAGTCTTTGTACATTTTGTACATGCAAATTTTTGTGTGCTATAATATAGTACAGTAGCGATTTTAGTGCAGTAAAACAAAGTTTTCGATCTTTGGTAGTGTATTTATCTCATTTCTGGGTTTCTGGCGACAAAATTTACTGGAAAATTGTCTCGAAACGGCGGGCGAAGCACCGAAAAATTTGACATTTTTCCATTCTAAATGCAAATTCTGCCATTTTAAAGATATTTAGGACTAACAATTACTTCATTTCAGCCGCTGAGGCTTGCCGAAAATTTTTGCGGATTCTGCACCTTTTTACAATTTTTGTCTTCCCAACAATTCTTTTTAAATTTTGTACACACAAATTTTTTGGTACTACTATATGGTACAGTAGCGATTTTAGTGTGAAAAAACAGAGTTGTTCGACTTTTTTTAGTGTGTTTTAGCTCATTTCTGGGTCTCTAAGGGCAAAAATCACTAAGAATCGTCTTAAGACGGCGCTTAGAAGCGCCGAAAAAGTTGACATTCTTCCTTTTGGAATGCAATTTCTGCTACTCTAAAGATATATAGAACACACAATTACTCATTTCGGCGCGAAGCTGCCGAAAATTTTCGCCAAATTTAAGACCTTTTTTTTTTTGCAATTTTTGTCTTCCCATAAATCTTTTGCACGCACAAAGACGGTCCCAAAAAGTCTTTTGTACATCAGGGAAAAATCTTTGCCGAGTACAAAAGTGTGCTTCCAGGTCGCACAAAAAAGTCGCCGGAAAAATTTAACAAATTATGGTCACTGATGGCCAAAAATCATTGCAAATTGCATATCCATTCTTTATCTCTGGGCCGAGCGTGTCGGCCCATTGGGTGTGCGGCCGCCCCACCCCCCGCCCCCTTTAAACCCGCCCCTGGTGGGAAGAGAAGCGATCAGCCTACCTGCTAATGTCGACTTTAGCAAGAGAAATATTTGGCAGCCCCAGCTAAGAGCGTCCCATCGGAGCAATTGTTTAGTGGCGCTGAAACAATACACGATCCGGGCTGAAAAATAGATTGCAAGGCAAAAAGGCTGAAAAACTATTGCTTCTAAAATATAATCTGCCCTAAATTAAATTTCAGTATTAGACATTAGTAATAGCTATGACGTTCAGATGAATAATAACTCTTGACCAGTACCCGCGCGATCTGTTTTTGTCATAAATGTGGCGTAGCATTGGGTTACCAAGAACTTTACTATAAAGGGAAAAATTGCTTATTTTTACGACTTTTTAAAGCGTAAAGTTGTGTTTCCCTGTTTTAATTCTGCTATAATTAAAATAAAAAGGAATCAAATCGATAATTGGACTCATTTTTAGCCGATTCCGATACTGATTCCGATTCTTGAAAACCTAGGAATACCGATTTCGATTCCGATGCCTGATTCCCGCGTAATCATATTATTGCCGATTCCGATTCCGATTCGATCCCACAAAAAATGACCGATTCCAACCGATTCCGATTCCAACCGATTTAATCGGAACATCCCTAGTGTCAAGCATTAATAATTGTTGGGATTACAAGATATAACAGAACATAAGCATCGGGGTCTTGGGACATGGGGCTGGGGGGAGTTGGGGGTATGCACCCCCCAGAAGTTGGAATACCCCCCCAGAATTCAATTTTTGAAATTTTGTTTTGCTTTTTTAGCGATTTTTGATGCTAATGGATAGCTCTCATACGAGAAACGCAAGAAAAATGGTGTTTTTTCGCCCTACCATATATTATCAGGCACTTTTTGACTTCAAAAAAATTTTGGAACCCCAGAATTTTTGAGCTGCCCATGTATGGATTTAACTCCTCTGACGTGGATGCGTTTTTCAATGTGCTTTACTTTGCACTTTTTTAGGCTTATTATTCTATTTGTACCTGATAGACGTAGCTGTTCTGCTTCGCAAGCAAGCTGGAAAGCTCGTCTATATGAATTGCAATTTAAAATATGTCAATTTTGATTATTAACTGAGAATTTGCACCAACCTGACATAATGAAATAAAGATTTGAATTAGCAAGATCTGTGGTGTTGCTTGACATTGAGCTTGAAGATAAATCTGCCCAAACATAATCGATTTTCTACATTGCAATTAATTCGCAGTACGACGATGGCCCCAGCCGCTCGGAGCCAGCCTGGCCCCGGCACAGCTCTATTCCCAACTAATATAATCAAGGTAAGTGGCAAAATCAACGTTATTTCCAGCCGATTAAAATCTCTAATGTTTTCAATATTTCTTGATTTCTTAGTATTTGTTAGAAATTTAAAATCAATTTGACTGTGATCACATGTGTCCATTGGTGGTAATACAGAAATATCAAAACATGAGCTTATATATGTTATTAACAAAAAAAATAAGGTCTAAAATGTTATCAAAACGAGTAGGCTCAGTAACTAATTGATAAAAATTATAACTAGTTACAGTGATCTAGAAAAGACCTGAGGTTTTGTCAGATAGAGTTTTGGTTTCAGACCAATTAATTAAAGAAAGTTAAAATACCCAGGAGCACAGTAGGATAGTTGTCCCGAAGACAATAATCAATGAGCTCCTATACCATTTTTGTCTGGTTGAAGACGGAATGAGGAGAACGATAAATTAATATTATTCTCAAAACAGTATTTTTTAAAAGGAGATCTAGAACTAAGGATTCAGCCAGGCTATATTCGTTTGGTAAACTAAAAATACCATTTTTTATAGATATTCTAACCAAAGCACGAACACCACCTCCTTTATAAGCTCTATCCTTTCGAAAAACTTGAAAGTCTGAATTATAGAAAATGCTACCATCGGGAGTATCTTTGTTGAGCCATGATTCAGTAATATAAACAAAATCGTACCTATCAAGAATCGAATCCAGAAATACAGTTTTATTGTTTATGCTACGAACATTAATTAAAGTATGTAGCCTTTAGAGAATTTACACAGCCTAATCCCTAACGATCAGCAATGTTTGATTTTGGTTTGAATGTAAGAGAATCAACTCTGCGTTTTTTATACAATCGGCCTCGTAATCAATGTAATAACCTTCCTTGTAAGGCATATCATTATATTTTTCACGGAGCTCGCGGGCGCATGTGACGTTGTAGATGAGATAAATCGGGACGACACGTAAACCATAAGTTTTTAAGTAGTTATTTATCATAGATATAAAATCTTTTCTCAGCCCGAGGATCAGAACATATGACTTTCAAGAAACGCGATTTGTCTTTCGCGCGTTTGCATTAATATTATTGCGCGATATGTATTTATTTTACGCAGGTGTACCCTACTTAGCTCGCGCTTAAGCTTTATCTCATTGCTTTATTATTACGCGGAAGTAATTTATATTAGTACCGAAGAAAATGTTTTGCCCAATGAATATATATTCAGCAGGCCGACTGCTGTCAGCTGCCGCAAGTAGTCGACTCATTTCTTGTAGCGCATTTTTGTCAACCAAAGGTAAGAATTGTTTATTTTGTCAATTTCGCATTCTTTACGAATTCATTTATCGATACTTATTAGCTTACCGTATTTAATTAGTCGAAGTCACTTTTTTGTATAGGTTGTTTATCGATGTTCTATTTCTTGATATTCACTCAAAAATCAATAGGTCTTGATAAGTCGAATGTAGGATTGTATTTTTATCGGAAATTATTAAAAATTTTGAAAAGTTCCCATCGTCCTTCGAATCTACGATGGATAAATATTTTATAACTGTGTAGCGTGACAATTCTAGTGGCAGAATTCCGGGAACGGAAGATTTGCAAAGTATTTTTGGGCTCAGAAACGATGGATACGAGTACGATGCGTCATTGTTATCATATTCGTGACATTCCCGACGATAAAAAATCTTCAAAAATTTAATAAAATTTTACGAAAAATGCCGAAAAAAATGGTACCATTCTTTTTAAGCGAATGTTCAGAAAAACACTTAAATTTCCATATTTTCAAAAATTTTTCGGAAAATTGAAAATTCGGTTGGGATTTTTTAGCGGAGACTACAAAACTTTTTTTCATGGGTTGACCCCTAGCATAAAGCTTTGCGAGGGGTAGTCTGGAAAATTCAGGGGACTAATTGACCTACCTATATTTTAAAGCAAAAATGACAAAAGAGCACCTATGTATATTGGCCTGAATATCGTTGTCATTCGTTGAGCGTTTAGTCGATCTACGTAATCGAACTAATGTCGTTTTGGTCTCAAATTGAGCTTTTTTTTATTCGTCGTTCAGACGGGGGATTTAGGGGGTTGGTCCCCCCATTGGCCAAAAATAGTGCCCAAAATTAAAGATTTTTTGAGCGATTTTTAGCGATTTTCGGGTTAAATTGGCAAATTTTTCCGCCCAAGTCAGGGTTCCGCCCCCCTTAGGGGTACCGCCCTTCCCCCCTCCCCCTTAGGAAAATCCTGGATCCGCCACAGCATTCAGAACACGATCTCGTCAATTTTCAAAAGTTCACCGGCATATTTTCACGCTCGAGAAGTGAAAATTTTTTATTTTCAGCTTTCGAAAAAATAAAGGTAGAAAATCCGGTGGTTGATTTAGACGGCGATGAAATGACGAGGATTATATGGGCGAACATAAAAAACAAACTAATCGCAATTAATACCGTCGTTTCTCGCCCATTTACATATTTTATTCGTTCTAATCGCCGTTTTTTATTTTTGCGCGGGACAAATATCTTGAGGCTCTTATAAAGAATTTAGGAGCGATCTTTGTGCGTCCTTGTGCGCAAAAAATAGACAATTTTTGATAGTACAAAAAAAGGTCAAAGTTTTTGTACAAAAAAAGAAAATAGTGAGTTCTACTTCTCAACTTTTGCGAATTTTATCATTTTTTTAAAATTTTTCGTACTTCGGTGTAATTTTTCAAGATTACTAAAATTCGAACACATTGCTCATAGGATAAATGATCGATGTCAGACATTTGGTAGATATAATGTCAAGTTTGCGCGGTTTTACGAAATAGATTATTATGATCATTATTCAATTACGTACGACCGTACTTACTGGAAAGAACGACTATTTCGGAGAGTGATCTTTCGGAGTTTTCAAAATCGCATTGTTAACAATTAATGAAATGTTTTTATTTTACGTACATTTTTTCGAAACAATCTAGAGTATTTGGGTATTTCAGCTAATATTTCCTTACGTCGACCTTAAACTCGCTTACTTCGACCTCGGTTTGCCTAATAGAGATCTAACGGAGGACAGAGTTACCGTCGAGGCCGCTCACGCGATACAAAAGTACAACGTAGGCATCAAATGCGCTACGATCACGCCCGACGAAGGCAGAGTCGAAGGTGCTCCGCCGAAATCTTTTCTTAAAATTATTTTTCTTTTTTTGACCGTTTCTTGCAGAATACAAGCTGAAAAAAATGTGGCTAAGTCCGAACGGTACGGTTAGAAATATTCTGGGCGGCACCGTATTCAGAGAACCGATCGTGTGCAAACGGATCCCTCGGCTGGTGCCCAACTGGAAGCGCCCTATCATTATAGGCAGACACGCTTTCGGGGATCAGGTCCGCAATCGCCCTTTTTTGGCCATTTCGGTCCACGAAGTTTACCGTAAACTGTTTTTCAGTATCGAGCCGTGGATCGAGTGGTGCCTGAGGGCAGTACGGCTATTCTTTCGATCGTTCCCGCCGACGGCGGCGCCCCCACGAACTTAACCGTGTTCAATTTTGAGAAAACCGCCGGCGTGGTTATGACTATGTATAATACGGACGAGGCAATATTTCAATTTAATACGTAATTAATCAATAACGTTATCAAGATATGGCTAAAAAAATAACGAATTAAATAACTGAACGCCAATCGAATTCTAAGGCGTCTACGTGGAACGAAAAATTGCGAAAACGTCAAAAACCTAAGAGTTTACCGTAGTCCGCGGGGGAGGGGTATTTTGGATTCTGCGGTGTAACAATGAATGCAACCTTGCAGGGTGCAGGATGTTTTGACGCCGCCGTTTTGGCGCCAGCGACTTATAAATTATTTTAATTAAATCAATTTCGAAGTAATTTTAAAATAAGTTATATATTCAGAAAGCAGGTTCCGCAAGCTACGAAATAACATATTGTTATTTTCGATTCGATGAGTATTTATTTGTGTACGACTTAAAAATTGTAGAAAATCGAGCGTATTTTCAGATGCATTTAATTATCTTACTAAATTCGAAGATATTCTAAAAGTAATTTATACCATCACGTAGAGAATTGAATGAGGCTTTCAGAATCTGTATTATACTTTAATCATAAATGAAATGTAAATAATCAATAATATTACAAAGAGTGTGGCGCCAAAACGTCCCATTTCGAACCTCGCATGATCCGTGGGAGTCGGTGGGAAATGACGCAACCCGCTCAAAAAGTTTATCTCTTTGGACAAAAATTTTCGCTGTCGCGGAATGGTCAAATTTTTATGGAGTGTAAATTTGACTGGCTTCGCATCATTCTGAAACTTTTTCCGATTTTTTTATGAAACTTTTTGCTACCGGAATCCCTCAGACCGTCCAATCTGCGTTTTTTCGCCAGATACCTTCGAGCGGATATTATATTCAAGATTTTTGAAGTTGAGAAAAATTTAAAAATTTTAAAAGCTCCAAAAAATTGAAAAATTTTAAAATTTCAAATTTTGATCTAAAAAATTTTAAGAGCGTGGTTATAGAACTTTAATAATGTTTCGAGAATCAGTTATCGAATTTCTCCCAGAGGCGGATCCAGGATTTTCCGACAAGGGGCTGAATCCCAACTTTTCTAAAAAGTGTCAAAAATCGGTTCAAAAAATTCGTGTATTACGAATCGCTTATTTGCCGCGTCTCGAAAGGTAGAATCATTTGTGATGTAAAAAAGTATGGAATTTTTGAAAGTTTCTGACGCGAAGCTTGCAAAATTGTTGCAAAAAATGGGCGCAGATCGCCTAAAAATCCTCCAGAAGTCGTATACGCGCTTAGGGGGCGATAGGGGTATTACCCATCGCCGATAGTCGGCCAAACGGGTACCGTTCCGCGATTTTGAGCCGACGGGACGTTTTTTGCGCCATTTTTGAGGTTAAAAGCGGTAAGAATGTCAAAATTATTCCGGATTAGTACTTTCGTGTACTTTTTTTACCTAAAAAACGCCAAAAGTTTATCAAATTCTGTATTTTCTAGTACTAAACGCGATATACTCGTACGTATGTAATGCCGTCAAAATGGAGAAAAATGCGAAATTACCACGAATAGACGTTTTATAGGCTAGTTGACCATTTTGTTCGTTTAAACAGCAAAAAATTTGTGAAAATTTACCGTCTCGAATTTCTGAGTTCTTATCCGCCCCCTTCGCCGACCCCGACCTCGCGTTGCGCCCCTATGCGAGAAATCATTGCGCTAAAAATCTTTTTTATTTATAGATAAAATAGTTTATCGACTTGATAACGCTTTCGCGGCGTCGCCGAGAAAGTCGGTAAAAGTCGCGAATGAGTACTAGCGCCGGAAAAATTTGAAAAATTGTGATAAAAATGGCTTAAATCATAAAAAATACTTATTATTTTCTATCGCGGCCAACTATTTTTTGACTGCGGGAGGGGGCGGCCGCGTCCTACTCATTCGCGACTGCGCTTTTCTTCCGTTTCGCCTTAGCTGCAATAAAATAAACAAAAATGGTTGACGAAATTTTTTAAGGCTTATTAATTTTTTCGGTTTCGTCGAAAAGTAATTATCCCGCCTCGAAATCATTACGTAAATTTACAGAGCATTAGGGGTTTCGCGTACAGCTGCTTCGAATACGCCCTAATGAAAGAATGGCCTTTGTACATGTCGACCAAAAACACGATACTCAAACGATACGACGGCCGCTTCAAAGACATATTTGAAGAGATATACCTCAGGTAACGCCAAATTTACGGCTTAGTCCGCCAAATCGTTTATTCGTTCGTAGCGGTCGAGCTCGGATGCGGGGGTTGGGGGTTAAGCGATGCACCTCCACCTAAAAACCACAATAACCCCCCAGAATTTAATTTTTGAAAATTTTTTCTGTCTTTTTCGCAATTTTTTCATTGGGTTTTTTTTATGTTTTTTTTGCGCCATACCACCATTTTTAAGGCAATATTTTGACCTTACTCCCTCCCCCAGAATTCTTGGCGCCGCCCACCCGCGGTCGGGCCGCTTCCGTCGTAACAAGCTTATACGCTTGCGATATTGAGCTTAATTTTGAATGCGTGTCGAGCGAGCTCTAGTAATTCGGCCACGATGGAGGTATCGACCCGCTTACAAATATCCAATAGCGACTCGATTTTTAAGCGAATGCCGCTAGCTGACACTTATCGACGCTATCGTTTCAGAGAGTATAAGGAGAAGTTTGAGAAGGCGAATATTTGGTACGAGCACCGTCTCATCGACGACATGGTGGCTCAGGTGCTGAAATCGGCGGGCGGCTTCGTTTGGGCGTGCAAAAATTACGACGGAGACGTGCAGTCGGACGTGGTCGCTCAAGGTTTCGTTCGCCTTACGTTCGATTTCCGTATTGCGCCAAAATTTGTCATTATTCGTGGAAACTGTTTAAGCCGAAATTTTTAGTCGCTTCATTGATTTATTTCTCAAATTTTTGACAGTTAAAAGAATCCGTTTCTGTTATGGAACTTTCTCGAATCAACTCGGCCGAAAAGCTACGAATAAAACGTTGTAGTCGAGTTTAAATTGAAAAAATTGGCAAATTTCGATTCGCGCGTACGAACGAATAGAAGGGTTCTAAATCGGCGCGTACGTTGCGTGCGCATGGAGCATTAAGACGACGGTGACGAAAATACATGCACAGCATGGGAATTCTGGGGGTGAAAACCTAAAGTGCCTTTTTTGGGCCCAAAAATGGCCGGTACGCGTTAAAAAACATCGTTTTTTGGCATTTCTGACGATACTCTATCCTTCTAGAGCATAAAATCATCAAAAAAAATTTCGAAAAAAGACGAATAAATTGACCAATATATCGCTTAAAACATGAATTTATTTGGCGATTTTGAGCAAATAGATAGCCAAAAACCCTTAAAAAGACACTTTTTCTACCAATTTTCAGGTAAGTTTAGGAAACTTTTGAAAAATCGCCAATTCTGGGGGGGGTGAAAAATTTTTCGCGGGGGATGAAGAATGATTCTGCGGGGGGTGAAACCTCCCAAACCCCCCCAGATCATGTATGGTGACGAATATCGCATTTCCGTGAGAAAGGCAACTTCGCGCTCTCCCCAAATAGTCGAAAATAGGTCTGCGAACTCGCTCTTCACTCGCTAAATAGCCCCTTTTCCGCCAATTCGTATTCTATGCATCGATTTCAAAATCGTTTTTGTACAAAATTTTTCTTATCTTCTCCAAATTTTTGACAGTTTTGTGCGAAAAAATGATCAAATTTCTTCGACTTTAGATTTTTTAAAGTAGCGATTTTAAAGTAACAATCCTACCGATAAAGCAATCGACTTTGAAAGTTGAAAATTTTTAAGCTATTTGCTCAGAAAATAATAGAACTATCCCGAATTAGGCGATCTATTGCTAGGAGTCGTTCAAATGCGGATGGAAATGTTTTTTACTATAAAAACCTGTCGCTAGCGCGAAATGTGGCTTCCTGGCCTGTAAGAAAGCGCGTATACGGGTTGGCCTATAAAAAGACCACATTCCGATTCAACGGGTCGCAACTTCTGCCGATGTGGACATAAAACTTTAGGACTAACCGCGATAGATAGATTAACGTGTTTTTGAACCGCGTAAAAACTTTTGGCCGGATGACGTTGGTTCGGGCGCTACGGCTGTTTCTTTACGCTTAACTTTAATATCGTAAACGCCAACGGCGTCATTGGCGCCGACGTCAATTTGCGTCCTCTTTCGACGATATCTTTAAATTTTTGCACTCGGTAGGACGCGTATCTATTCCGGGGGTTTAAAAATATGCTAATTATTTTTTCCGACGTTACGTTATCTTAAAAATGTCAAAAAAGGGTACCTAAGCGCGCGGTTACGTCGGGCGATGCGGTAACTCTTGGGTTTAAACAATATCGAAGTGAGGTGTAAATATATTGCCGTTGCGCGCGAACCACCGGCGGCTGGCCAATATTTTTTCGGGTTTAAACGAAGGCTTGTTTATATATCTAGGGCAGGTGGCAGTGATCGACCGGGCTCAAAAAAACCGGGCCCGGGCCCGGGCTTTGCTGCCGGGCTTGGTACCGGACCCGGGCCCGGGCTTATATACTGACAATACGCCTTGCTTCCAATATAACGTTATGCATAAGATACATATATAGACCAATTTTACATTTTGTTATTTGTCAAACGCAAGGCTTACTGCTGTGTCAAGAAGATTTTTAAATTCTAAGCTCTGTTAATTATTCAAGCTTTCTAAAAATAAATTAAGTAGTTAGCAAGGATTTTGGTAGCATTATTCAAGCAAGAACAAAGTTTTTAATACAATAGTGCACAATTCCATTATTAAAATGCACGTGCAACTAAACACGGTTTGAAAAAGCACAAGGTTTCATGTAGATATTTAAAGGAAATTGAGCATTAAATTTATGCATTCAGACCTAACAGCGACTATGATAAGGTCGGATAGAAGATATGCTATTTGGATTTTAGAACTCAAACTATAGCGTACATTGACGTCAATTGAAATTGTATAGTGTATAGGATAGGACACTAATTGAAGCCATAGGCGTAGCCAGGGGGCATTGGGGGCACATGCCCCTCGAAATTTTTCGCAAATTTTGTTGATTTTTCTAGTGTAATAATTGTGTCCAGAAAATTAATTTCAAAAAGGCAAAAACATCAAATATTTCCCGGCGCTTCGCGCCGAGTCTTTATTATATTTATTGTTATATAGATCCAATGAGTTCAAAAGCTTGAATTAGCTAAAATAATCGATCAATTCACATCACTTTAGTGATTTATTGCTCTATTTGTTCGTTGAATGAAACTGCGCATGCTTGTTGAGCATAACAGTAAATGTGTGAAAATGATTGTGTACCAGTTTGTCTATTCTTTGCTTTGTTTGTCTTTCTTTACAAAGACAGGGCACATAATCCTATTTTGAATATAAGGAATGGTCAAATTTTCTTGTGTTTTTGCGCATTTTCTGTTTTTTGAATTATATCATGCTAATAAGAAGGCCACAAATGGGCCTGAAAACGATAAGAACAAAATTGTCATTGATACATCTTTTTTATATCTTATTGGCAGCACCCTTTGCTGCGCTTTATACTTAGCAGAGGTCTAAAAGCGCATTTCAGCTCAGAAATCTTGTACAATGTAGGAGTTCATCAATTTTAAGTGTTTTGGGCTTAATTCAGAACCGAGATTTGGCCGATTTTGCGAAAATTTTAGCGATAGTATTAAACATTGAAGTGCTTTTTTTACAAAATTTTCTAGAGGGCGATTGAGCGCGCCATCGCAGACCCCCCTCCGCCGTAAAATCTCGTTGTACATGTGCAACGAGATTTTTGGGAGGACGAAAATGAAAAAGGGTTTGCTGGAATAAATTTGTCTGTTCAGTATGATTTAAGCGGTATAAATTGAGTTTAAAGAGCTAAAACGTCAAAATTTTCCGGCGCATAGCGCCGCTGCTTATTGTTTCTTCTTTTTGTAAAGCTTCAGCATTGCGTTTAATAGCCTAAATCTGGCAAAATATCACAGAATATTAGTATTCACAGGCTACAAAATGTTAAGGACAGTAAAAGATTACTAAATTCCTTGGTGCATTGCACCACTTATGATTTCCGAACTGTTTGTCAATTAAAAGACCGTAAATTCTAAATCAAAACGGCAAAAATTTCAAAAATTTTCGGCGTTTCGCGCTGATTAACATTTTTGTATTTCTGATATTCAGAAACCCATAAATTAGCTTGGCTACACTACTAAAGGTCGAAAAACTCAGTTTTATTATAGGTACATAACGTTACTAACATTCAATGCAAAAGATAATGAGCAGGTGGGCAGAAGATAATGAACTAGGTGGGCAGAAGTAAGGCAAATGGATTTAAATAGAATCACAGGCTATAGCAAATTCATAAGAAGTACGGACAATAGCTGAAATAGTAAACGTCTAAAATATTAACGATAATTATTTGAGGCCCGGTTGAGGCCCGGTGGTTTTCAGCCGGGCCCGGGCCTGGGCCTGCTATGACCGGCCGGGCCCGGTCCGGGCCCGGGTACCCGGTCGATCACTGGCAGGTGGTCCTAAAGTTTTATTTTCGCATCTGCCAAAGTTATGAACCGTTGAATCGGAACGTAGTCTTCTTTGCGAGCCACCCTGTATAAACGAATATGTTAATACGTAGGAATTTTAGACATTACGATCAACGATGGCCAAAAATTATTGCGAATAACGTACGTACGCGCGTATCCCTTTTTTTCTCGACAATCGCGTTGTGCCTATAGGGGCGCCCCCATTTAGTCCATACATTAAGGGTATACAATAACCGGACTCTAAATTCTGAAGCGGGTTGCCGCTTAATTTCACGGAGGGGTAAGTGATTTATTTTTCCCGAAAAATGGCAGTAAAGCGCCTATAAAAAGTCATAAAGCGTGACTTTTCGCCGAATATCGGGAATGGTATTTGGAATAATGGGAATTACGAGCGCGAATTTTAAGAGGGCTGGGACGGCCGCCCTGTTGTCGTGAAAACCAATTTGGGCGCAATAAAGAATATAAATGCATTTTTTAAAAATAATATCAGCTATTTTTATCACGACTTTCCAATTTTCCCGGCGCTAAGTGGCGCCGGGTAGTGTTTATTAATGACATTTACTGACTTTCTTGGCGCTCTAAATCCTTTTTTACATGGAGGAGCAGTTTATGCACAGAAAAAGGATTTCAGAGTTCTTACATTACAACACTTTTTCGAGTACTCTTCCGGCGCTTTTACCAGATCTCGTACTAACTGCGCGTTTTTCGTAGAAAATTTTTCCGAAATGTTATACTTTTTAGTATTACAAATGATTCTATCTATCAAAAGGCGTCGAAAACGGTTACTTTAAGCGTAATCATACATGTTAGAGGGGATCGGGATTCCCCACCCAAAGTTGGTCGCCCCTCAGTCCCATATGATGCAGATTCCGTCCCAAGCGCGCGGTCTAAACCCTCCATTTTCAGTCGTTATGCGACCTAAAGTGTACTTTGCATCTATGTCTTCCGTTCTGCGCATGTTTTATGTTGAAATTGAGATTTATTCAAGAAGCGAGAAAGAGCAACTTTTTGGCGATGATTACGAATTTGCTGACGAACTTTGACCATTTTTAGGGTGAATTCAGAACCGTGATTCGGCTGATTTTGTAAAAATTTTAACGTTACGACTCAAAGTTATGGTGCACTTTTTACAAAAAGTTACGTGGCTCCGCCCCGGATCCCCCTAGGGGTCGCTTGAGCGCCCCATCTTAGATCATCAACCCTGAAGTATATGGTTTCCATAGGATTCTCATCGTATCCGAGGCATAGGCGTAGCCAGGCTTTTCGCCATGGGTTAATCCGAAAAAATATTTATTCTGTCTAAAAAACCTATATTTTCCTGCACTATTTAAGCAATATAAACCTTTTTTAATAAATTTTCTACGTTTTTGACGGAAGAAATGCTTATTATGTGCTCGAAGCGCTAATTTTTTTTGACTTTTCTTGCAATTAAACGATGGAAACTGCCAAAAAGTGGAAGAAATCGGCGCGAAGTGCCGACTTTTTCGACTTTAAGTCGCAGAACAGCATCAGGTAATCATATTGCTCACTTCTCGAGCATGTTAAAATTTTCCCAAGCGGAGGGAGGAGGAATTCCCCACTGGCTACGCCAGTGATCTTTGGTATCCGCGTAGCAAAATTTACGAATCAAATTTATCCTTTGGTTTTATGTTTTAGAAAAATTTTGGTCGTGCATACATGTAAGAGGGGGTCCCGCCCGAATTTCGGAATAAAATCGAATTTTTTTGGCCATTTTTAGGTGTCTTCTGGCCGTTTTTGGCCAAATTTGAGGTCATTTACCCCCTTCCCCCCAACAATTGGCCGGGAACCCGTACCTACCCCAAATTATAACCCGCTACATGTATTTTCGTGCCCACACCGAAACAAAATCCTGGATATGGGCCTGCGTCCCCCATCCACCTAAAGCCAGAAAATTTTTGACCCCTCCGTGATTTTTTTACGAAAATTGAATTTTCGGGCCGTCTTTAGGCGTTTTTTGGTGAAAAATTGGAGGTCGTTTACCTCTTAACCCCCTCCTATAAATGGCCAAGGATCCCCCACCCAAAATTTCGAGCCTTATGTATGACCATAGTGCACTGATTTCTTGGACAATTTTAACACTATTAGAAAAATTTGGGATTCCACCACCGCACGTCGGCGTGAGAAGTTTGTGGGGTATGCATCCCCCAGAAGGCAGAATACCCCACTCTCCGCTGAAAGCGAAACTCCCCCAGAATTCAAATGTTGAAATTTTTTCATTCTTTTTCGCAATTTTTCGATGCCAATGGATAGTACTCGATGAGAAACGTTGAAAAATGGGTGTTTTTGCCATATTACCATTTTAATACCATTTTTGACTTTAGAAAAACCTTGCACCCCCTAGAATTTTGGTGCTGCCCACCTATGCCCATTACCCTTGTGTTAAAATTCTTGATTCGCCACTAATAGGGAATGACCGACGACACTATTCACTGATTCGTTTCCTAACCAAGGAATCAGTTTTTCTGGTTTAACGCCATGAGTCTTTTCATCTTGAAAGTCGTTCAGAATAAATATACATATATTCGACCCGTAAGTGCACATAGGGGGTTAAGGGTGGTATAAGCCCCCCTCCTCCCGCTGAAGGGTCAGCTATGGAGGTACTCTCCATCGATTTTGAGCTGATGGAATGTTTTTTTGCATCAGTTTTGAGGGCAAAAGCAGTAAAAAATGTCACAGTCTTTCCGGCGCTTCGCGCCCATTACTACTTTGATGTACTTTTTATTCAAAAGGCGCCCAAAATGGATCCATTTCTGTAATTTTCATTGCTCAGAGTGATAGAATGCGGTCTGAATGGACTAAAAATGCTTTAAAAATGCGATATTACCACGAAAAAACATAAAATGGGATATTTTGACCATTTTGGTCGTGCAAACAGCAAAAAAAATCGTAAACGTTAATTACTGTTTTGGATTCTTGGGACTTTACCCCCTGCCATAAATGTAACGACTCGAAATTTAGCGTGGGGGTCCCCGGCAAATTTTGGGTTAGGGGGAGTAAATGAGCTCCGATTTTCGGCCGGAAATGGTCAAAAAAAACGCCTATAAACGGCCAAAAAATGCGATTTTTTGCTGCAAATTGTTGGGCGGGGGGTCAAAACTTTTCTGGCTTCGGACGGACGGAATGGGTAGGGGGACGTCCGACTTTGGGTAGAAAGATCTCGCCCAACCCCCTCTTACATTCATGGCACTTACCGACCCTGATGAAATAGGTTTCGGGTCATTGGGTCTGATGACCAGCGTCCTGGTTTGTCCCGATGGTAAGACGATAGAAGCTGAGGCGGCCCACGGTACAGTAACTCGGCATTACAGGGAGCACCAAAAAGGCAAACCCACCAGCACTAATCCGATCGCCAGTATTTTCGCGTGGACAAGGGGCCTTGAACATCGCGCCAAGCTGGATAATAATCAGCGTCTAATCAAGTCAGTCATCGCCATGTAAACGTGTGGATAGTGGATGTACGATCCCTCATTTACCCGGTCTCCTACATATCCCAAAGTTTGAATTTTTTACCACTCGTCCTCATTCTTTGGGCAAAAACTTGCGTTTTGAGGTTTCTTAGGTGTATTTTTGTCAATTTCGGTCAAAAGTTCATTTACCCCTATCCGCCATCTATTTTAGGACAAAAATGCCAAGGAGCATAAAAATGACCCTAAAGAGCAAGTCTTGACACAAAATCGGAGACGGGATAAAAGATGCATATTTCATCTTACGATTATTTTTATTTTTGGTGTCAGATGAAGATATTTTTAGACTAAATGTAATTCTATCATATAATTACTTTTAATTGTTTCACATGTAATGAATTTACTAATGGGTATTTCGTTACACTAGATTTTTATTATATTTTCCCTGTTTTTCCATCATAAGGTAGTCGTGTGCATACCTGGGCGTGCAGGGGGATTTGGCGGGTATGAACCCTCAGAAACTAAAATACTCCCCAGGATTCCATTTTTGGAATTTTTTTTGTTGTTTTCTTAATTTTTTGACGCCAATGGATAGTACTCGATGAGAAACGTTGAAAAATTGTGTTTTCTCGCCATACCACCATTTATGAGGCCATTTTTTACCTTTAAAAAAATCTTGCAACCCCTTCCCCAGAAATTTGGTGCCGCCCATTTATGGTCGCGTACATCGGTGGGCAGGACCGAAATTCTGGGGGTGCAAGATTTTTCAAAGGTCAAAGGATGGTATTAAAAATGGTGATATGGCGAAAAAGCACCGTTTTCTAACGTTTCTCATCGAGCACTATCCATTGGCATCAAAAATTGCGAAAAAAGCAAAAAAATTCAAAAATTGCGAAAAAGGTAACAAAAAAAAATTCAAAAATTGACTTCTGAGAGAGGGTTACTTTGGTTTCTGGGGGGATTATTCGGCCTTCTGGGGGATGTATACCTGCCCTCCAACCCCCGCCACGCCCAGGTGTGGTCGCGTAATCTGAATGTACCGTTTAGATTTTGTCATCATTTGGAAGACGCGTGCGTCGAAACTGTTGACGCGGGATACATGACCAAGGATTTAGCGGCCTGCATCCATGGCTTGAATAAGTATGGCCAATTTTCTAAACCAACCGACTTCTCATTTTGTACGTTTACTAAGTTTGGATTAATTGTTTAAAAAAATTCACCCGCCTATTTTTTAACACGTTACTTCATTTTATTTTATATATTTATTTAATGTTATTATTCGGTGATTACGTCACAACAAGGACGAAATAACAAGCGCTTATTGTAGCTTTATTTCATATTTATGGTTTTTCCGCAGCACGCGGGAGATACGAAACAAATCTGTATATTTTACGCAGATTGACGATTAAGATTTATTTTATCGGCTGTTTAGTCGCTCGTCGAATATGAAGCATTTAAAGCGTTGTTAAGCCAATAATCTTTTTCCGTAACAAATTTTAGAAGGCGCCGACAGTTGGCGATTAGCAGTCTCGTAAAAATTGCGCAATTTTTTTGGACGCGATGCTTTAGAAAAAGAGATTTTTTCAGTATTTGCGCGTTAAGGTCGGCTTATGTGTTTTGACGCCTCGCATCGCGCGACTACTCGTAAGAGTCGGTCGGCGCGAGACTTTACATAAACGCTAAATTTTTATAAATAAATTTACGTAGAACGGGTATTCATCGGCGATATTCTTTTATATTTGTTTACTTTGCTAATCTAGCTTACACGTCGAAAGCTCGTTCGAGTTACGTCATCGATTTTACTCACTCTTTTGGCGATTTATTGCGGTTTTTTGCAATTAGAAGAAAAAGTCCTGATTCCGGGGTGTAAACGATACGCTAATATTTATTCCGACTAAAGATATTATTAAAAAGGACACTCCGCGTACTTAGTTAAACGTACGCGCGTAGGGGAGGGGGTGAGGAGCACACCTGGGCGTGGGGGGTTCGGGGGTATGCACCCCCAGATATCAAAATACCCCCTCCAGAATTCAATTTTTGAAATTTTTTTTTTCGTTTTTTCGCAATTTTTAGATGCCAATGGATAGTGCTTGATGAGAAACGTCGAAAAATGGTGTTTTTATCGCTATACCACCATGTTTAAGGCCATTTTTTGACCTTTAAAAAATCTTGCACCCCCCCCCCAGAATTTTCTTGCGGCCCACGTATGGTGAGGAGGTTATTCCCCGAGGGTCGGGCGGAAAGGAACCGTCCGGCTATTTTTAGCCGACGGAACATTATTTGCATCATCAATAATGACAAAAGCGGTACTAATGTCAAAACTTTTCCGGGCGTCCAAATGTCCTAATGCGTCAAAATGTTTCGCCGAATTGATCAATTTCCATATTTTTCAGCGTTAAAACCTATATAAACGGTCGAATGACTCGAAAATGTTGTAAAATTGCCGTATCGCCGCCAGAAAGCGTTTTGGTTATTTTAACTATTTTCGTCATTTGAGCAGCAAAAAATCGTGAATACTAAATTCGCCGCTTTGGATTTCTGAAAATTTTACGCCCCCCTCTGCCCCTTCCGGCCCCGACTTCTGACGTCTACGCCGAACCAGGTTTTGCGACCTTTAATAGAATACTGACGACGGGCTATTTGAGTTGTCTGACGATAAGTACGCAAAAATTTATAGATGCGGCGACGAACCGCCTTAAAAGTTTTACATCGTCTTATCCAAGTTTTCGTGTTAAATTTATGAATATTCTCTTGAGAAATAGTTTAAAAACCGAATTGGCTCTATGCGCGAAAGAACGTTTTCAGTCTTACCTCGGCAACGCTATTTTAAAGCTTTGTAAAAGTGGACGAAGAAGAAAACTTTTAAAATGTCATAAAAAAAGTTAAAATGCCTGGTTAATTGCTGTGAAAAAGTAAAATATTTTGTCTGTTTTAAGCTTTTAAACTGGATGCTTGAGCTAATAAAAAGTATTAATGTAACATTTAGCGCCAAGCGCCTTTTTAAACTGAATTTTAGACATTATGAAGGGTATTCGAAATTTTCCAAAATTTTCAACGTTTTAAATAATTATTACGTTGACTATGTTCCGTCGATCAATCTGGGATGCGCGGTTCAATCTGTTTTTGACGCAATAAAATTTTTTGAATTACGTTTGAACGTAAATGTTTTATTTAAGTTTTATTTCAGTTTGAAGGAGGGCATGTTTTTGAACACGGACGACTTCATGGACGCGGTGAAAGTGAATCTTGAGTCGAAATTGGAAAAAAACGAGTCGAACACCAAAGCCGCTAAGCAGTAAAGTACTCCAAGCTTACGTTCGATTTGCTGGAAAAACGAATCGGCCGGATATCCGATTTTTATTGTGCCTCTTTTACTGTTATTTCGCAAGAAACCAGTGCAAAGCGTTTCTCTTTCAGTGCGGCGTATTTTCGAAATTTTGTTTTTAATTATATTATCCTCAACTTTTTATTGGGCACGCGGCTCAACGATGCACTATTTTCTTGTAATTCTTAATTCGTACGTCCGTTTTAATCGAATATGCGACTTCGATTACCCAAGCGTGGTTAAGTATCCGCGTCTCGCTACGAAACGCGGCCGTATTATTGTCTCCAAATAAATACAAACGTTAAGTTTCGAACGGACGATTGTTTTATTAATTAAAGTTACTTTTTTACAATAAACTGTTTGGCGGTCGTTTTGGTTGCAAGCTATGAAATAGTGGTTCTAAATACATGCATATTATTCCATATCGGCCTAATATCACTTTGTTTTTCTGCTAGACAATAAATGGGATGCAAATATTTAATGTGTCGTTCCTTGAGTGGAGTATATATAGTCTGTTTCATTTTACTTTGCGGTTTTCTTTTAAATTTTCCTGCATGAATCGGGCTACAGAAGTGGTTTAAATTTTTGATGCAGTATTGCTGCTTAACAATGACATACGTCTCCATATGACCGTGCCCGGGCGTGGGGGTTTGGGTGGTATGCGCTCCCCCCCCCCCCCCCCGAGAAACCAAAATACCACCCCCTCTCCCAGAAACCAAAATTCCCCCCAGATTAAATTTTTGAATTTTGTTTTGTTTTCTTTGCAATTTTTTGATGCTAATAGATAGTGTTCGATGAGAAATTTTGAAAAATGGTGTTTTTTCGCCACACCATTTTTAAGGTCATTTTTTACCTTTGAAAAGGACTTGCAACCCCTCAGAATTCTGGTGCTGCCCACGTATGCATATGACTCGATACACTGTAGAATATATTTACCGCACTAGTTTAAAAACACTTTTGTAGTCACTTCAAATTTTTACAAATCCTCAAAGTTCAATGAAGCAGACTTTAGGTACGGAAGAACAAAGCGACTAATCTATGAGTCAGCTGAGTTTGGACGGAAAACCCTAGCTACATATAGATTTTTTGTTCCACAGTCATCTTCACGCTGTTTTCACTGTTCAATGAAAATTGATTTGTGATTCGCGTGTTAAACATTCCTGAATTTTGTCAGAGATTGCAGCTTGAACCAAAAGAAAATTGGATGCTGAGCAATAAATCAAATGAAAAAACAAATTTATCTAACTATTTTGCTATAAACCAACGATTTCGGTGAACCGGTCAAAACTAATGTTCAAAAACCATATTTCTACAGTATACCCTTAAATACGTGCAGATTTAGGTCTTCAAACACTAGTAACTTCACATGTTTTTAAGATATGAGTAAGGAACCTAGCAAAGTAGTTGCGTGTTAAAGAGTTCTATATAAAAAGTGTGATCTTTAATTCTTTTTAATTTTTACAAATTTCTCTCAATTTTCTGCGTGTAAATTGTGTTTTCTCCTATTTTCGTTTCGTATAACAAATAAGGTATCAACCACGCGTGGGAGGGGTATGCACCATACGTAGGCAGCACGAAAAGTCTGGGGTGCAATATTTTATGAAGGTCAAAAAATGGTGGTAAGGCGAAAAAACACCATTTTTCAACGTTTCTCATTGAGCACTATCCATTGGCATCAAAAAATTGCGAACAAAACAACAAAAAATTCAAAAATTTAATTCTGGGGGATATTTTGGTTTCTCGGGGAAGGGGGGCTGCGTACCCCCAACGCCCAGGTGTGGTATGCACCCGCTATAAGGCCGAATACCTCCCCCAACCACATAATTCAATTTTTGAAAATTTTTTCTGTTTTATTGACAATTTTTGATGCCAATGGATAGTGCCCGATGAGAAACGTTGAAAAATGGTGTTTTTTAGCCATACATACTTCCATTTTTAAGACTATATTTTGACCTAACGCCCCCCCCCCCCTTTCCCACAGAATTTTGGTGCTGCCCACCTATGGTATCAACTGAAGGCTCATTGGATGCTGTATCTATTGAGGATAAACTTGTTATAATGTACGCAATTTTAGCATGACTATCGGTCTGAGAACAATAATTTATACCGTGCTATGTACAGCATCGGAATCAAGGGGGGTGTTCAGGCCCGAAAATCTTAAAAGTGCCTTTTTGTGCTATAAAATGATAGTTACACGTCACCAAACACTGTTTTTTACATTTCAGACAATGCTCGTTCTTTATAGAACATAAAAACATTTTAAAAAAATTTGAAACAATTTAAGATAATAGAGTAAATTGAACAAAATATGGTCAAAAATGTGGGTATGGCGCAAAGCGCCGAAAATTAGATTTTGGAGGCAAATATGGGCTAAAACGCAGAAAAAGGCATACTTTTTACAACTTTTACAAAAAATTGATAATATCAGGGGGTCGCAGTTATTTTGCGGGGAGTCAGTTGCCATTCTGGGGGTCAACCCCCCCCAAAGAACACGTCTGATTCTGAGTGAAAATAATGTGTCTTGAAATGTGAAAACGTCACAGTGGCATATTGTAATTATGTAATACTTCAATGAATTTTCAAAAAAAATAAGTTTACCGAAATCTTTATTGCAACCTTGTTTCTACAAAAATCGTGTCTCATTGTGCCTTTCAAAGCCCTTTAAGTGTCTTTTTCTAAAGTATGTTGGTAGCGTATTTATCACTGGAAAGAAATGCACCAATCGAAGACAAAAGCGAATAACTAAGCAGATTGCATTTGAGTCAGCAGAACTGTTTTTCTGAGCTTAGTCAATTTCTGGGTTTCTGGCGATGAGAACTTAAGGTTAACTAATGTACATACCGTTTTCCATTGATATTTGCGGCCTGTGTATTTACAAGAAGTTTAGAAAACGTATTTGGCGCTAAGCGAGAAAAGATTTGTCATTTTTTATCGTCGCCATTGCACAATTCTTTAGCTTTGTGAAGACAAACGAAACAAAAATTTTCAAATTTTATTATATGATTTTAACACGTTTACCTTAAGTTCAAGAGGAGTGTAGGCCTTTAATGAAACGTGCAAATTTTAGAACTAGAATTATTTAACTGATTCAACCTCTAAAAACTCAATGCTGGAGGTTTGGCAAAGAGAAATAACACGTTTGCTGACAGAAACGTGCCAAAGAGTTTGTCGATTCTGTCCTTTTGAACGCAATTTTCGCCATTAGCGTCGAAAATTTTATGGAGCTTTAGATCACCGTAGAGATGTCCTCATAAAAAGTCTTTATTCGTATATGTATGTATAAAGACGGTCCGGAAAAGTTTTTGTACATCCGGCGAAATTTTTCCGATTACTAAAGTGTTAAAAATTTGATACAATGGGTCAAAAGATTGCTAAAAATGCTCAAAACCGCATAATTTCTACAATTTTTTTAGAAAAACGAAAAATAATGGCGGGGGTTCGGCACCACACCTGGGCGGGAGGTGAGGGGGGTTAGCACCCCCCCCCCGATAAACCAGAATACCCCCTCCACATTTCAATTTTTGAAAATTTTTCTCGTTTTTTCGCAATTTTTTTTGATGCCAATGGATAGTATAGTGCTCAATGAGAAACGTCGACAAATGGTGTTTTTTCGCCATACCACCATTTTTAAGGCCATTTTTTGACCTTCAAAAAAATCTTGCTGCACCCCCTAGGATTTTCTTGCTGCCCACGTATGTTCGGAACTATGTATTTTCCGGGGGATGCAACCAAACTGGTGACTAGGCCACCAATCTTTAGGGTGCCCAGATACCTTTGGTCCAAAATCAGGACGTTTGAAAAAAGTAGCACTTTTTAAAATAACGTTTATTACTACAATAAAACATCAAATTCACACGTATTTACTGTTAGACGATATCTGATTCAGCTAATTTTCGTCTCCAAAATTTTTTTATACATTTAACCACACGATAAAGAATAATTTATTTTAATTTGAAGCGAGCATTTCACGGTTTTAACGTTCAATCGATTTCGATCGTCTGTCCACTGCTTTTTGCACAAGGAGAATACTCGTTCCACAGCCGCGTTTGATATAGGAATGATATATAATCGAATATATGAAAATAAATTTATGATATATAATATAATATATAAAAATAAATGATGTAGGAATCGAAAAATTACGCCAACTAGAGTTTTCAAATCAAAAAAATATTTTGGTTTGAAACATAGTGGAGCATTTTTTATCAATTGACAAATTATTTAATTCATCAGAAGAAGCTTTCAATAATGAGTTCAAGTCATTTGTCTCATCAAACAATGAATCTTTCATGGCAATATCTGGCAATAAATATTCAGCCGACTTTTTGAACTCCGTCATATTTAATAGTAGCTTTTGACATAAACCAATAGGTCGAACAAGGACTTTATTTAAGGTTCAGCTTGATTATCTTAAAATTTTTAAAAAGTTCAGGACAAATCAGGACGGGAACCCGAATTTCAGGACAAAATCAGGACGAGCCTCTGAAAATCAGTACAATCCTGATAAAATCAGTACATCTAGGCACCTACCAATCTTCCATAAGTTCCGAAATTGTCTCTGGTTGCAGGGCCGGTCCCAGGAATTTTTTTTTTGGAGGGGTTAGGCCTAATCAACATTTTTACATTATTTTATAGACAAGAAAAATAGACTAGTGAATTATGTAAATTAATTACCAAAGCAATGATCTATTTCTTTCTAGTGCTGGAAAATTCTTTGCTAAATAAGGGATTAATATTGATTAATTTTCTGCTATATTAATGGGTTTAGCATAACAGACTGTCGTCTTTTAAGCTGATTTGATGAGACGAACTTTTATTCTAGCACGGTGCCCCCGAAATTCAATTTTGTAAATTTTTGTTTCCATAATTTTTTTGATGCCAAACGATAGTACTCGATGAGAAATGTTGAAAAAGGTGTTTTTTCGCCATACCACCGTTTTTGTGACCATTTTTTGACCGTTAAAAATGTTGCACCCTCCCCCCAGAATTTTTGCGCTGCCCACGTATGGGCGGGACCCCAAATTTCCCTAATAATGTCGAAAATTGTCCAAAAAGTTTAACCAGTATGCTTAAAGTAGGTGTCGTTTTTTGTTGTCTTTTGATAGACACAGAAAGAGTCATTTAGGATCTCAAAAAAGTTGAGAATTTTCGAAGCTTTTTTGCGAAAAATGCGCAAAATTAGTGCAAAAATCGACGCAGAGCATCGAAAAATACTCGAGAAATCATTGTAAGAACTAAAAATCCTTATTTAGTACATAAACTAGTGTTATGATGTGAAATAAAGTTCTCCGAGCACTAAGAAAGTCAGTGAATTATTAATGAGTATTACTTGAAAAATCAGGATAAAAAAATGATATCAAGAAAGATACATTCTGTATTGCGCCCAACTATTTTTTGACAAGAGTGGGGGCGGCCGCCCTCTAAATCCGCACCTGGTAATAAAAGGTCAGAATCCTACATATTGTATTAATGCAAAAGCTTAGATTAGATGCCTTTAGTCTGTACAATTCAGACAAACGCCGAGATTTTTCAAAGCATTTCTGATGAAATATGCTTAAAAGGCTCAAGGCTCATCTGAACTTCTGTCCGGCACGACACGACATGACACGACACAAAAGGTGTACAAAGCTACATAAATGACGCATGTAGGCACGCTTACGTCATTTACGTATTCTTTGTTCGCGTGTTGTGTCATATTGTGTTATGCCCAGTGTTTTTTTGTACAAAATTCGTTTGTACATGTACAAAGATAATCCCCAAAAATCTTTGTACATTTTGTACACAGCAATTTTTGGGTACTATAATATGGTACATTAGCGATTTTAGTATGGTAAAAGCAGAGTTGTTCGACCTTTGGTAGTGTATTTTAGCTAATTTCTGGGTCTCCGAGGGCAAAAATCACTAAGAATCGTCTAAAAATGGCGCGAAGCGCCAATAAGTTAACATGTTTCCTTTCGAAATTTAATTTCTGTCATTATAAAGATGTATAGAACACACAATTACTCATTTTTGACCTTTTTTCAATTTTTGTCTTCCTAAAAATATTTGTTCATGTACAAAGACGGTCCCGAATAGTCTTTATGCATTGGGAAAAATTTTCGCCAAATACATAAAGACCGTGGTTGTGCCGGACAGAATATAGATGGGTGTTTAAAATCCTGGGGCCAGTTGCAATACTCAAGCTTAAGCTCGAGCTCGCGATCATCTCAAACTTTTTTACCAACCTCGCGATCATCGGTTGCAATACTTGAACTTAAGCTCAAGCTTAAGCTCGAGCTCAGTCGATCTCGATGTCGGACTTAAGCTTGTGCTTAAGCACTAGCTCGAGCTTGAGTCCGAGCTCGATCTTAAGCTCGAGTATTATCTTCCTTCCGTAATTGAGCTCGACATCGCGATCAGCGCTGTTTTAAAGTTAAGCCTGCTACCCATCAAGTTCGTATGACAGAACGCAGAATAGCACCCTTCCAGGCGCTAAGCTCGGAATAGAACGGCGGAATTAAAATAAGCAGTATGACAGAAGGCGGAATAAGTTATCTCAGGATTAAAAGCGGCCACTTTTATTCCGCAATTTTTTTCCTGGTCAGAGCAGGTATAAGTCAGCGGAATAGCAGCAAAAATTGTTTCGTAATGCGGTCTTAAAAGGTGTAAATGTCTCAAAAAAATTTTTATAAGATAGTTAATTAATTCCTCTTTATCCAGAAAGTCAATATTGTTATTCTCATTTGTATTTACGATAAAAAACAATGCAGAAATTTTTCTAATGCGTTTGCCCCATGAGTGCGGCTCGTCTTGTTTAACACTTGATGAAGGGATTTGTTAAGATTTTTCGTTCATGCGATACTAAACACGCTGCGTGAAGCGATGTAAAAAATTAATGCAGTAAGAAGTATAATTTACAAGTTGATAAAAATATTCACCATGAGTACACAAAAAAGTAGTTTTTTATGCGCAAACTATCATAAATTTTTCTGATTTTATTCCGTAGAAGCAAGCAAGCGCCTTCATTCAGCCGAATTATAAAAAATTGATTTTGTAATATTCGGAAGTCTCAAGTCAATTCAATGCATCAATGCGTGCGTTAGACGGCCAATCTATACACAAAAGCAACGGAATGCGTGGCTTAACCCTGGGATAGATTCAGTTATCCTCGCGTATTTTGCGTTTTGACATACCAAATTTTCTTATTCCTGGGATAGCTTGCTTCGTCCCTTAACCCAAGAATAGCTATCACGAGAATAAGTTTTATAACGAGAATAGCTATTGCTGGAGTAGGGCTTATCCCAGGAATAACTTATTCCGCTTTCTGTCATACGGCCCTAAATTATCCGTTATATCGAGTAGATTCGTCTTTATTTCTTCCATCGGAGCATTTTTTCATGCTAGTAATTGATTTACATTGACTCAAAAATTGTTATTCATGCACAAGGTTTCGTAAAATAGATCATAGATGCGTCTGCGACTTTTTTCTATTCGAATGATTCTCACTAGATTTCGTACTTAGCACCATTGCTGCAATGCATTTTATCCTAATTATATGAAACGTACGATGCCCGTTTGTCGTTATTTCCTGAACGGCTATTGCAAGCAGGGCAAAAGGTGTCAGTTCGAGCATGTTGAGCAAAAAGCTTTGTCGCCCGTCAATTTCACGTTCAGACTACCAAACGAGCATTTTAAGGCCGCAGAAGGTCCCCAACAGGGCTTGCGCTGGTCGCGTAAAGCGTCTCATGCCGAACCGCGAGGGGTGGCTCAGCCGTTGATTATTGAAAGCCGTCGATCTCTGTAAGGCCCATTTGTTACGTAGTGATACCTACTGCGCCGATCCCAGTATGCGTATCATTCGCTCGTTATATAAAAATATATCGTTTCTTAGAGCGGACGACGTTATCAATGATTTAAATCAATGGAAATCGTCTGGGCAATGGCTGTTTTCTTGCTATTCGCCGCGTGGCGGAACTCCGTGCTTGTTTGGTTGGTTTTTTCGATTCTATTTTGTTGACTAATCGCCCCTAACTAATTTTCTACTCTTTTAGGATTCAACGACTGGTCGTTTGAAGAAGACAGGCTTGAGGCGTACCAGGACAGAGGCTATGTGCATGTGGATCGATTATTTTTTAGCGAATTTAAAATAAATATTGCAATATTCCGCTCAAATAGGTGCTAAGAATAATGAATAAGGTTTGCGGATAATTCGCTCCCCCCACAGCTCGCCCCCTCCACAACTCGTCCCTCCCACAACTCGCTCCCCCACAACTCGCCCCAAACAACTCGCCCCCATAATTAGACCCCAAAAATATCGTAATTATAATCCAATCATTGAGGATTTGGCCGGACCCCAGAAGCTAAAAACCTCGCAGATTTTAATTCTCTTAATTTTTTCTGTGCTTTTTCGATGCTAATGGATAAAGCTAACAATACAGTATTATGGCCCTTAACACGGTTTTTTCTCTCCTGGCCTTTTTATGTATTGTCTGCGTATAGTCAGCCTCAATCCGATCCCAAATGTTTGACAATTGACGAATCAATTCAACCCCTACCAGCATATGCGTATACAAATAATCCAATTGTTGCTTACTACCCTCACAGACACGCAAGTGGGGATTGCGGGGCCAAACATTGGGGGCGGTTAGATGGTGCAAAATTGTAAAAAATAGCATCAAATATTCAATTCAGTGGGATTTATCGATTTGGGGGTTGGAGACTGTGGTGTGCGAACATTCCACGGCCATATGTGTGGTTGCGGAGCCTCTAGACTCCCAGAATGAGACTTTTTGAGAAAAATGAGGCAAAATAAAGGCGAAAAACCACGAGAAAAAGTTGTTTCAGAAGTGCTCGATATTGATCATTAACTGTAGATTAACGCAGTTTTAACGCTATTTGAGCATTTAAGCCAGTTTTCGACGTGAATTTTGCTCGAGAAAAACTCAATGTTTGCTGCCCCGCGGACCAGCTGTATCCACCGGCCATATGCCCACAACTGACTCCCATAAATCAGCGTAAGCGAAATGTATCAGAAAATATATGAAAATGTACCAATCTGTTTATGCTTACACAAAAAAATGACAGACTCGTTATGCTGCGGCTAGCAGCAGTGAAAAGAACGCCGCAAAAATATGTTATAGAATATGACCTGTAATTTTTCTCTTAAATATAATATTTTTAGCATGGGTGGATTTAGGGGGACCAGGGTGGCGCCCCCTCTCCTCCCATTGGCCCAAAATAGTTGGTGAGGCTAAGGATTAATGCGTACTTTGTTATGACTTCTTGCATCGACCATCGTAATTTCTCTGATTTTTCCGCGCTTCGCGCCGGATAATATTTGTTTATTATATTCATTTACTTTCTTGGCGGACTTCTGAGCCATATTTTTGTAGTAATTTAAAGTCTCTAAATGCGTTTCAGTATAAATTACACAAGTTTTTAGGCGCTTTGCAATGGTCTTCAGCTGACCTAAAGGAATTTCAGCATTTTTTAATTACCCTAAAATTGTGAATGTTTTGAAGAATTTTTGTGCCAGAAATCACTTTGATTTAAAAATAGACTATATAAACCGCAAAAAACGCATTCGCTGTGCGTGAGTAGCGGCTTTCTGAACCTGCTTTGACTCTTTTGTAAAAAGCTGGGATACCGTCCCGCCCCTTACGAAAATCGCAAATGCGCTACTGATTTTTATGCATATTTGTGCTATTTCTCGCGTGTTTTTCCTTTCTTCCTGCTGACATGCTTCTTTTACTTTTTTTAAATTTATTCCACAATGTACGTTGGGGGTATGAAGGTATCCCCCTTCCATGACTTTTGGAAAGCATACCCCTCAGGCCATTTTGGACCAAAACCGATTGCTTGACCATGAAGAAGCGTCAAATGACGTCTTTAAGTGTAATAAAGTAAATTTAAGCATAAATATTGTTTGAAGAACAAAATATGACGAATTAAGTTTAAAAATTTGATAATAAATGGGTAAAAGTTACTAATTTAACTCCCCGCTCCACAATAAAACTCGGTTTAGAGCTTTTGACCGTGTGCACGTGTGATTCATTCCATTTTAATTTTCTCTCTAATTATTTCCTCCTGAGAGATTTTCTTAAATTTATTTTTCCGTTTTTTTGAAGGTAAACGCCAAATATTTTTTTAACTTGTGTTAGGCGTCTGCGGCTTCATGTTGATTTATGTGGGTCCAGCCTCAAATTTTTTGGAAAAGTTTGTCATTAACCCTCCGTTTACCGTGTCCAATGCCGTAGGCATAATGAATAACTTTCGTGGCATTTTTTACTGTTCTACCTTATTCATTTGTCCTACCTTTGTCTAGCCTCGTTTTGGCTTCAGTTACATCGTTTTTAATGGTTCAGCTCGAAGAGGAGTTATAGAGTAGTAAGAAATTGGCATTTTTGGCTTATTCACAGTGATATCACAAAAACTCACGATGGGATAATAAGGTTCTAATTAGAAAATTTAGTGGTTTATTCCTTTCCAGCTCTTTAAATGCATCCCCCGGATGTGTTTAACACAACAGAAATCTACTGTTTCTTGTTTTTGCATAATGTACAACAGGTGCCTATTCTTACGCAATGTGACAGTTTTTTTTAATTATACCTCTTTTCAAAAACAATTTTCACAGAAAATAACATACAGAGCATGAAAAATTGCACTAAATGAAAGTAATAGCTGTCAGAGAATGATAAGACGGCAAAGCTTAATATGCACTAAGAGTTTATGCCATGATGGTGCACTTCGACTGCAAAATCATGATGGTAAACGGAGGGTTAAGACCAGAAACAATCATCTATGGTAGTTTTGTTAGTTTTTGAACTGAATACTACTTCGCCAGCTGTGCATCTGCGGTCCGAACTTCACATGGACATGGGCGTAAGGTGGCTTGAGACCTCTATATTCTAGAAACTCGCTGAATCTGGTATACTCCCAACATTAAATTTGTGGTACTTTTTCTGTTATTCCGCTCCGTCAGACTCCAAAGAGGATTTGGTTGCCGCTGCCCATTGGCATATCACCGATTTGGTCCCTTCCCCACCAGCCACACAAAGCACGGAAATTCTGGGAAGGGGTGAACCTTTATAGGGTTTCTCTTTGAGGCTCGAAAACGGTGGATACGCGTCAAAAACATCTTTTTTCGCGTTACTGACGATGCTCAGAGCGTAGAAGAAAAATTTTTTGAAAAAAGTATCAGGAAATTCGAGTAAATTTAACAAAATATAAACGTTAAATGAGTATATGTTCGACACTTTCATCAAGCAAACTGATAGCTAATAACGCTTAAAAATACATTTTCAACGAATTTTTAGATAATTGCGAATTAAGGAGGGATGGAATAAATTTTTGGAGGGTCGAAACCTCTAAAGAGGTTAAACCCCGGAAACCCCTACGATCCTACTTATTTTCGACCACTTTTTTACGACTAAAAATTTCCGAGCAATGAGAATGTCTGCCTTGCCTAAAAGGAATAAAAATTGTGGGGATTTCCTTAATCTCTACATTTATCGACTTCGTGCTCTTTATACCATCTGTTTTGTAAGTCGCTGATCTATTACGAGAAATATAAGCAGCTCCCCAGATCTTGTGTCGCGGTGGCATCATCTTGAAATTGATAAAAAATGTTTCAATTTGAAAAAACTGCCATTCCCCCAAACAGTTAGCCCGCTTTACAACGCAATAAATCGATTTATTTTGGCCAGTTTTCAAACTGTCCTAGTTTATCCGAAATTCGCATGTTTTTTCTTTTTTTCATATCCAAGTTTTTCCATTCTCTAGGTAAATAAGGCGAAAAATCGAGGCAAGGCGACGTTGCGTGAAATTGATTATATTCGGCATGTTCCTCGTGACGATCTGGAAAAACTGGTGAGATTGCGAATCGCTGGCTTTTATTACAAATCTTTGTTAACCATCTTTACGATTGAATACATATACGTATTCTTCTTGGTTTCAGCTTGGGAAAAATATGGTAAAAAATTAAATATGTTAAAAAAATAGAAAAAGGTATTGCGAAAATGTTTCGAAGACACGTAAAATGATAAGAAGCGAAAGGAAACAAAAATCAAGTGGAAACGTATATCAAAATTTTTAAATAAGTAGGAAATCCAACGGAACTGGAGAAATGTGTTTAAAATGAAAACTGTAAAAAAAGGAAAAAAATTTCAAAATACAATAAATTAAAACCTAAAAAATGTGTTCGTCGGAACCATTCTAATTGCAACTAGAAATTTTTCTATTACATTCTCTATTTGATATAGCCAATCGGTCTCGTAGGAAAAACGGTACGAAATACATTTCGTTGCGTAAAAGCAGGGGCGGATCTAAGGAGACGAGGGTAGTCCACAGTCCAGCCCCCCACTGTCCCAAAGTATGTGGCGAAATAAGGAATTAATATGAAATCTGCAACGCGTCAAATGCTACAAATACAGGAAATCCAGCAGTAATTTAAGTCTCGAAATGTCCTTCCGCGTAAATTTCGAGAGATTTTCCCGATACTTAGCGCCCAAACGTTGGCGCTGAGGGGGGGGGGGTGAGGTTAGACCCCAGAATTTAAGAAACCTCCCGCAGATTACTTTAGACCCCAGAATTATATATTTTAGTAACATTTTTCGATTTTTTGCGATTTTAGGCAACCAAACCCCCATAATTTTCTTGCTGCCCACGTAAGTTGGCGTTCAAATTTCAGTTAGTTTGAAAAAAATATCTAAAATTTCAAAATTTTCCGAGAAATAGTTGGGTTAAATGTGATCTTAAATGAAATTAGAACAACGTAAAAAGCCGAAAAAATGCAATCTTGTTGGTAAAGAGCGGATTTTTATAAATATTTCACCACCATACATGCACAGCATTGGAATTCTGAGGGAGGGGTGAAATCATAAAGTGCCTTTTTCGGGTCCAAAAATGATAGGTACGCGTCAAAACCGGCATCCCGACAATTGGAAGAAAGACAATTGGATGAAGGACAGTTGGGTGAAAGACAATTTGGTGAAAATGATTGAACTGTATATGCATTTGGGTTAAAATACTTGAATTTCACGTCGGATGCCCGCAAAATGCTTTAGAAGTGGCCAAAGCAGTGTTTTTGACGCATTTTCATCAATTTAAGCCCAAAAAGGGCACTTGGCAAAAAAAATTTTGGGCTTGGCTCCTACAAGTTCTATTATGATCGTAAAACAAATAAACAGATGCGTGCATACATGCGTATTGACGTGTCAGTAAGCAAAATCGTTTCAACTACTGAGTCAATGGTTAACAAGGGCCAAACGCACAAATATGTATATGTAGGGACTTGTATAGCTCTGTTAGAAATCTAAACTAGAAAGAAACTGTAAATGAGCTACAATTTATTCAGATATGCACAGTATGGGAATTCTGATGGAAAATTGAAACAAAAATTTTTCGAAATGCCTTTTTTGGGCTTAAAAACTGATGATACGCGTCAAAAACGTCGTTTTTGGCGTTTCCGACTGAAAGCGAACGCGTAAAAAGGTGAAAAAATATCGTACAAAATTTGAATAAATTTCGGACAATATATTATAATCCAAAAAATGATTATATGACGCGAAAAATGCTGGAAAGTTTTTGCATCGCCTCTTATGTTAAAGAGCTCTTCAAAGGTTTGAAGGTGTTAAATTGAATTACAATTAATTAAAGCGCATGAATCAAAAGGACGGCCATAGCTTTTAATGCTCTAACCTTTTTCGGGTGAAATATTACTCATTTTTATGCGTTCAACTTAGGTACCTTTTCAAGAAATATAGGATGCCTTCTAATGCAGGAAGGAAAAGATTTCAAAATTACCATAAAACTACAATAATTGTGCTAGATAATTTTCTTCCGAATGTCCATGAGCAGTGAAGCAAGTGATACTAAGATACTATTGCTACTGGCTTCATGAAGTTGAGTGAGTGATTCATCAATTCCAGCAGCTCTGTTACTACAGAGGTCATTGATGGCTTTTTAATTTCTTCTATGTATGGAGGAATGGTGATAATGTCTGAAAAACCAGGCACTTAGCTGACCGTCCTATTTTGGAGGATCAACACAAATTTTGGGATGACTTAGCCCAGAAAGGCCACAGATAGCACAAAATAACGTTTAAAAAGTCCGATTTTTCTGAATTTTGGGGTCCGGACCACACCTTGGGCGTGGGGGATTGGGGGGTATGCACCACCCAGAAACCAAAATACCCCCCCCCAATAAATCAAAATCCCCCCTCCACAATTCAATTTTTAAAATTTTTTTTCGTTTTTCACAATTTTTTGATGCCAATGGATAGTGCTTGATGAGAAACGTCGAAAAATGGTGTTTTTATCGCCATACCACCATTTTTAAGGCCATCTTTTTACCTTCAAAAATCACCCTCCAGAATTTTCTTGCTGCCCACGTATGGTCCGGACCATACGTGGGCAGCAAGAAAATCTCGCAAGATTTTTCAAAGGTAAAAAATGCCTTAAAAGCGAAAAAACACCATTTTCAACAGTTTGTCATCGAGCACTATCCATTGGCATTAAAAATCGTGAAAAAAAGAGAAAAAAATTTCGAAAAGTTGAATTCGGGGGCATTTTGGTTTCTGGGGGATTTATTTTAGTTTCTCAGGGGGGTGCATACCACAACCCCCACGCTAGATGTGGTCCGGATCCCCTATTCCCCCCAGAGCTACGTGCCTGTGAGAAAGCATAAGGTTGTGCATAATCTGGTGGTTGTTGTACTCGTACATTAGGTGCTGGGTGGTTGAGTAGATTGGTGAAGTATGATTGCCACCTGTCCATCCGCTTGTGCTGGTCAATAATAGTACTTGCTCATTTACAATCCATTTTTTGTTTTGTGTAAGCGCCTTTACTTCTTAAAAAATCTAGACTTCACAAAGTGTTTGGAAATTGAGAGAAACATTTATGCAAATTATACAGTATAAAAATTTTCAAAACTGATCAGCTGTTTGATTTTAACTCTATTGATGATTCAGAATACATTTTATGAACACTGGAAGATTTTAAACAATTGATTTTGATTTTTTCGTTTCTCTTGTCAACATTTTTTAAAATTTAATTGGCATGAATTTTATCAAGTACATACTTACTTACCTATATAATTTGTTCAATATATTTTAAAACAAAACTTCATAAAAAACTGGGTCTGCTATTGCAAAACCATAAACAGATTTAATAAAATCAGCGTGAAAAACTGTCCTAGATGATATTTAAAATTTTCTAGATGCTGAAGTATTATGCTAAAAATATAATTCAAATTTATCTTATGCTAAAATATAATTCAAATTTATTTAAATTAGGTGCAATATTTTTAGGAAAGAATAAAGTACGCAATGTCAATAAAGTTGAAATTATGACTGAGTCTGCGTAAAAATAATTTTATGATAATGAGTCCAATGTGTACCATTCCGACTGCTAGATTTGCATAAATAATATCAGTGAAGCTATGATTTGCATAAATTTGAATATGCAAGTATCTCTTAAAAGTTGACGCGCTATAGAAATTTAGAGGTTAGATTTGGAATTAGCGCAAAATCTGATAAGGAATCCATTAATTTTGTTTCTGATGAAAAAATTTTGACCAGTGTAATTATAATTACTTACCATTTTTCTCTAACTTACCGCATTCTGTTAATTTTTGTAATTTTGTTTCGAGCTCGCTGATTCGACAGAACCGGTGGCCAAAGCCGAAACGGCTGAAAAGGTGAGTTTTCGATTCAGTTTGCCAATGGAGCCTTCGAAAAAAGAGGCGGCGTGTGAAGATGAAATGATTGATTGGCTGTTGGAGCCAAAGGACGACGTTTTCAGTTTGCCTGATCAACTGAGCAGAGTCGAACTTTTGGCCTACCAGTCGACCGAACCCTTTTCGGACAACATGCCACCGCCTTTGCTGCCTCCGCTCAGATCTTTGTGTAGATGATTTTCTATTTTTTGACGAAACCGTTTATTAGATATCAATCTGTTTTTTGTCAATGTTGGAAAATACAGATGTACATATACGTTTAAGTACATAAATCGTTTTTTGTGCAATTCTGTCGTTGCATTGTTACGTCGACAGAGCTTCGCATTGTCACTTTTCAAGATTGTTCAAATACTTACGCGGCAAAGTAGCAAGGAAAAATGCTCCGGTGGAACAACAAGGGTTTAGAAAAACTGATTAATTTATTTTGAGAAATTTTAGTCATTTTGATAGTTTTAATCCATTTATTTTTGAGATTCACTGTTGCTAAAGCAACATTGAAAAACGGCGGCACAAGATTTATTCCGCAAACTCTTCATGTTCACAATGAAAATAGATATAGGTCCGTCTTGAGAATGTAGGTAAGGCTGGAGTGGAGCATCTTGTTGGATAAAAATGTTGGGATGCTCTCTGTGCGCTGCTGAATGTAATTGAGGAAAGTAGTTGTATATAGAGATCTATGTACTGCGATATGTATCCCTATTTGACGAAAGCGCTTCATTATCTGTAGTCTATTTTATTAAACTTTGTGCATAGATTAGAATTATAGAGTCAACGTAAATCGACTGTTAACACTTGACTAATTCAAACGCTTCTTACTTTCATCAAATTTATGAACCCATCGGTTTGATTTTAATTACCTTTCTTCTATAAATTATCTCTATGGGTGACCAGGCACGTAGCTCTGGGGTGGAATGGTGGGCAGTCCGGACCCCCTCCAAATTCAGAAAAATCGACAAATAGGACTTTTTAAACGTTATTTTGTACTAGTTTCGGCCTTTTTTGTGCTTAGTCCCCCCAAAATTGGTGTTGGTCCCCCCAAAATAGGACGGTCAGCTACGTGCCTGTGGGTAACGATGACAGACGACAATCAATTTTTTCGAAGAAGATACTGATAACAACCAACTTTTTCAAAAAAAAAACGCAGATAACAACCGACTTTTTCAAAAAGATGCAGATAACAAAAGAAACACGTATGGTCCATTCCCAAAATAGGTCTTTCCATCCATAAAATAGTACTAGCTAGCTGTGTGGAGCAATCGCTAACATAAAATGATATGCTGTTTTGCCATCAAAAAAGTTACTATTGAACCTATAAAATTTATATTTAAATATCGGAAAATACTATTAATAATAGAATAATCGCCACAAATATTGCGCGAATTTATTGGCGTGGGTGACCTTTGAATATTTAATGAGCTCCGACTAGTGATGTAAAAGATCCAGATTTTTACCCAGATCCAGATAAAGATCGGGTTCAGATTTTCTGACAGATCCAGATCAGAAAATAACCAGATCCAGATCCAGATCGTTTTGCCAGATCAAAATTTAAAAAGATCCAGATACAGATCCAGATAAAACTATTTTTTGTGCAGCAATTTGCATCGCTGAAAAGGCGTAAAGCGCCCAAAGCCACATGGATTGGGATGGGAGGTGTCGGGTGGCAGGATCAATATAAGAGCCCCGCAGAGGGGTCTGGGGCAGAGCCGAGGGAACTTTGCATTTTAGAGCTTTTACATAAAAATGATATGAGTGAAGATTGTCTAAAAAGTAAAAACTCACAAGTTTAGACTTTTAACAATGGGCATGAAATTGAGGCATAAAAAATGTAAAAATTTTTACAACAGCTTTAATTGACAACTTTATAAACAAAACGGCATTAAATATTCACAGGAACGTGAGATGTCTGGAATTTGGCAACATTGCGGTTAAACAGGAGAAACAAATGCTTCTTTCGATCCTTTGTAAGAAAGAAAGGGTGTAATATTTCAGGGGTATCACTGTCAAATAACACAAACAATACATTTACCTAACAACACAAAATGCAATACTAAGAAGAAACCAGCTTAATTTCAATACAACAAAGAAAAACGCTGTTAAAAATTCATGAAAAATGACAGATGCACCTACTAAAACTATACATGTACAGCATAGAAATTCTGGGGTCAAGGTCAAATTTTTTCAAACATAAAAAAGCGATAAAAATGGCCCTTGGGCACTAAAAACATTGTTTTTAGACGTTTCTCGATGTCGCACATCGACTGAACAACTTTTTCAACAAAAATGTTTCGAAAAAATTTAAGATAGTCGATTTTTAGGCAAAAAAGTCTCTCAAAGGTCAATTCTGATGATAATTTATATGAAAAAACAACCTTCGATATATTTTTATCACTTAAAATACTTTCCTGCAGAGCTTCAAAAAATTTTTTGAAAGCAAAAATTATGGGGAGTCAGCGGCACTTTTTGGCCATTCTGGAGGGGTCAGCACGGATCTGGGGGGTTCAAAATGCCGAGCAGACCCCTCCCCCCACCCCCGCGTGCATGGGTGATGTCTCAACAGCCTCACCAGTCCCAACAGCCCCGCCGTCCCAGCAGCCCCACCGTTTCAACAGCCCCATCAAAAATCCCAACAGCCCCACCCATCCCAAGAGTCCCACCGGTCCCAACAGCCCCACCATTCCAACAGCCCCACCAATAATCCCAACAGCCCCACCAATCCCAACAGCCCCACCAATCCCAACAGCAACATTAATCCCAACAGCCCCACCAATCCCAACAGCCCCACCGTTCCAACAGCCCCACCGTCCCAGTAGCCCCACCAGTAATCCCAGCAGCCTCACCATTACTGCAATCGCTATTATACGATATAATAAAATCAGGCAATATTAATTTTTTATGAAAGATATTTTTTGTCTATTTTCCGAATTCGTATATTTCATCAAGACTATAAACGAGTGTGCAGGTTTACATTTTCAGAATAAGTCTACCTGAGAAACTGGTAGACCTGTCAGAATTGAGGCTTTAGCATTTGTGCGCAATCCAGGATTTTGCCTCACTCGAGTCATCTCGCAAGATTGGATTCCTGCTCATTATGGTCTACTTTACACTGCCAGAAAAAAATGAAAAACGTTCTAGTGAAAAAGGAAAGATAAGTGTTAAAATTAAATGAAAATCAAAACTTTCACGCTATCTGCTTCAAAATAGCTAGAAAATGTGAATTAGCGTAGTTTTTACGCTATTTTAACATTCATACCAGTTTTGAGGTCAATTTTTGGCTCAAAACTCAATCTCAAGACCAGTCCTGCTGTGCATCTATGATTATAACAGTGGGGCAGTTGGAACAAACATTGGCAGCGAACAAATTCTGTGGGTCTGGTGGGTTAAGGTGACCGAGAAATGTGCTAAAAATAAAATTCTGGGGGTTTAACATAATTTAGAGGATTTCCAGAATTTCGGGTTCGGGGGTTAAACTTTAAACATCCCTTCCCCCACGCTTATGTGTGCCTAGGACAGTGCGACTGTTGGAACGGTAAGACTGCTGAAACGGTGGAACTGCTGGGAATTAATGGGGCTCCTGGGACTTAAGGGGCTGTTGGGATTTTTGGTGGGGCTGTTAAGACGGTGGGGCTGTTGGAACGGTGGGGTTGGTAGGACGGTGGGACTGTTGGGATTTGTAGGGCTGTTGGTATTGGTGGGGCTGTTGGGATTATTGGTGGGGCTGTTGGGACGGTGGGGCTGTTGTGACTGGTGGGGCTGTTGGGATGGGTGGGGCTGTTGGGATTTTTGGTGGGGCTGTTGGGATGGTGGGACTGCTATGACAGTGGGGCTGTTGGGACTGGTGGGGCTGTTTGGGATTGGTGGGGCTGTTAGGATTGGTGTGGCTGTTGGGATTATTGGTGGGGCTGCTGGGACGGTGGGGCTGTTGTGACTGGTGGGGCTGTTGGGATGGGATGGGTGGGGCTGTTGTGATTTTTGGTGGGGCTGTTGGGATGGTGGGACTGTTGGGACTAGTGGGGCTGTTGAGACACAATCCGTTATGTAAGGCTACAACTAATTAGATAACCTACCTACAGTAAATCGTAAAACAGAAAGAATACCATCGTGCAAAAATAACTTTCTGATCTTTCTAACCAGATATAACTTGACTAAACAGATCCAGATAAAGATCGGGTTCTGATTTTCTGGCAGATCCAGATACAGATCAGATAACCAGATCAGAAAATAACCAGATCCAGATCCAGATGATCTGGATCTGGATCTGAATCTGGATAAAAAGATCATATCCAGATGATCTTTTACATCACTAGCTCCGACCTTGTTCACTTTTGATGTTGTTAACGGCTGATGTTGGCAGTTTCTACATAAATTACCGGCAACATCAAAGGCGGATGAGGTCAAAGCTCATTAAATATTCAAAGCTCACATATGCCAATATTCGCTAGTGTTGGTGACGCGAAAACATTCATGGCGAGAACTGTAAGTGGGATGCAGTTGAACCGCCAATACCATTGGACTATTGAACTTCTTATAAATATGCATAGTTTGCTGCTCCTATCAAATACAGGGCATAGTTGTTTGCTATTTAACCAGTCATTTAAGAAGTTGGATTAGGTGGCCTTTCAATTTTCGATTAGCACCTAAATATTGCTCTTTTTGATTAAATAAATGACATCATCATTTAAAATACTGAAAAATGTAAGCTTGAAAAACATGTGCTTTCTTAACAAAAATGGGGATGGGTGGGAGTAGGCAAGCTGGAATTTTTGGAATTTGGTGGTCAACATTGATTGGTAATCACACAATGACATGAGATCTACCCCCCCTTGAGAATCTGGCTGACCTCTTCCCTAAAAAATTGATAGACCCCTAGCACTGAATTTTGGGTGCTGTTTTTAACAATTTTACCCCTTCAGATCGGACCCACATAATTTGCCTGCTGCTTGTCGATGGTGGGAATCGACTTATATTCTATATGACTAAGTTGTCAATAATGTAATAAATGCATTGTTTTTCATTTTTCAGATTGATCATGAGCACAGTCGAACTGATGCATCATGTGAGTGATATCAACCCAGCAGCTTATATTCTCAACAAGGACCAACAGAATATTAACAACAAAATTTCTTTTAAAATAAATTTTGAAGCCTTCAAAAATTAATTTTTTCTATTCTTTTTCTTGTTTGTGTAAATGTAGCTGCCCTGTATCTACTAGAGCGATACGGACATGGCTAACATTACCTTCGGGACTTACTTAGGTACATAAACTGCTCTCAGCGCTGGTCAGGATCGTCTAATCTCGTTTTATTTCTAATCTAATTTCCCGCTTCTCGTCGGGAGTTTCAGCAGCTACGCCCTAAATCCTAACACTCGTACCTACCTAAATCCCGGAATGCTCGCAAGGTCAGTTGACCTATCTCAACCACACATGGGCGTGGGGGTGGGTTTGGGGGTATGCACCCCCAGAAGTTGAAATACCCCCCCCCAGAAATCAAAATACCCCCCCCCAGAAAATTTTTTTTTGCTTTTTTAGCAATTTTTTGATGCCATTGGATAGAGCTTGATGAGAAACGTCGAAAAATGTCGTTTTTTTCGCCATACCACCATTTTTAAGGCCATTTTTGACCTTTAAAAATTTTTTCACAACCCCCCCAGAAATTTTTTCACCCCCCAGAACTTTGGTGCTGCCCACCTATGATCTGAACCCAACTCAAGTTGATAATTTAACTTCTTTTCTGAGGTCCGAGTAGTTCGAAATGATTTTGGTTCCTAATTCGTGTAGCACTTTGGAATTCGAATATAACTGACTTCTAAATGTTTGTGACTGGTTCATATCTAAAGAAAGTGTAGGCCAAAAAATATAGGTCAAAAAAATATATAGACAATAGGCCAAAAATACACTTTCTTTAAATTCGAATACAACAACAGCGAGCTCTCAACTGGTCAGTCATCATAAAATGTCAAATATATTTTTAGCTAATTTTGGGTTGATAAAAGATAAGAGAATTTCCACCAAACAAATGAAAGATAAGATCATAAATTATTTACCCTTTCTCGCTCTGCTAAAATCCAAATTAAAATAACGTCGTCGTTTCGTTGTAGCCCGACCTACCCTCGATATATATTATCCCTGGATGGTTTTTCCAAGTTTATTACAGCGATGTACAAAGCACGGCTACAAGCCGGCACAAAAACAAATATACTAAAGCTAAAACGCAACAACGCCAAGACTGTCCGAACTCCGACTCACTATCCTACTAGGATGACTACAGTAAAGCAAAGTCAACGAAAACAAACTAAAGGCCCATTCATACTTCGTCCGACTCCGTCCGATTTGGTGTCGAAATGCGGAAATTGACAAATCCGCTCCGACACGCACCGACATGAGTCCGACATTATCCGACATCATGCGACACGCGTCCGACTTTTTCTTTGCGCATGACGTCATAATCTGTTTTACAATGCGACTTTTTTGTCGGAACGGACAAGTTGAGTTGGTTCCAACTTTCGTCCGTCCGACACACATGAAATTTAAACTACAGCGTGTAGGAAGATTGGCGCGACATGTAGCTCATTGCACGCTTTGTTTATTTTGTACTATTTCATTTTTCAAGCTTTAGATTGTTGATTAATTTATTGCTCTGTACTAGTCGTATGAAAGCGCTGTGGCATATCGTGTCTCGTTTATTTTGTACTATTTATTGTTGCAGTCAATTCATTTTATTGTATTTTTCAGGTTTAAAATTTAATTAATTGCAAATGGCTAATGGGGATTTTGACGACGTTACTACGGAGTTATTAATCATAGCTGTTAACGAACATCCATATTTGTGGGAAATAAGTTTAAATAAATTAATAAGTTTAAATAAATTGGCGCATGAAACGAACTTCGATACTTTCAGCATTTATTTTTTATTTCTGGAGGGTGGGGGTGAAAAAATTTTTTAACGTCGAAAAATGGTCTTAAAAGTGGTTGTATGGCGGAAAAACACTATTTTTCGACGTTTCTCATCGAGCACTATCCAATGGCATCAAAATATTGAGGAAAAAACAAAAAAAATTTAAAAATTGAATTCTGGGGAGTATTAGGTTTCTGGGGGTATTCTAGTTTCTGGGGGGTTACATACCCCCAACCACACCTGGGCGTATGGGATTTGGGGGTATGCACCCCCCAGAAACCAAAATACCCCCCAGAATTCAATTTTTGAAATTTTTTTGGTTTTTTTCGCAATTTTATGACGCCAATGGATAATGATCGATGAGAAACGTCGAAAAATAATGTTTTTTCGGCAACCACCATTTTTAAGGCCATTTTTTGACCTTCAAAAAATCTTGCACACCCCCCCTGAATCTTCTTGCTTACCACGTATGCCCCCAACCCCCCACGCCCAGTTATGATACAAACGCTGTTCGACAGAGAGACAATATAAAAACATCAATGTTTGTTGCGCTGAAAATATTGATTTCTAGTCGGAAGAAGTCGGATGAAGTATGAATGAAAGTCGGATTCAATGTCCGATCCGACATAGGACGACACCGCATGTCGCATCCTGTCGGACGCGTGACTCTGTCCGACACGCGTCCGACAGGATGCAATATGCGGTGTAGTCCGATGTCTGATCGGACGGAGTATGAATGAGCCTTAACATTGGTTAAAATTACTTTTTACCAAATAGAATATTCTAGAAGCTTATATCGGTAACATAGGTACACAACTATTGTTTGCATATACGTAATTCTGTTTTACCGGACAAGTACCTGATTGAATGTTGTATTGAAAAATGGGGATTAATAGAGAACTGGAAGGCCTAAGCCTAAGCCTAAGCCAAGCCGAGCTAACACATCGCAAGGAAGGATACTCGAAAAGTTACGTAAACTCGTTACAGTTACAACGATGTCGTCGGCTGGCTTCCAAGCGAACTGATGGCAAAGTGTTCGTGTACAGTTCGTAACGTGTATCTGTCGTAGTTACATTTGCGAGTATTTGCAATTGTAATTGATCGTGTTTCAAAATATGTTGACCTATGTACAAATCAGATAGCAGAATGGGTCCAAAATAAGTTGTTTGCCCAATAATGAGCAAATATGTAGATCGCCTATCTATTTTTGAAATTATCACGGTAGCAATTTATATTAAAAACTCATGAATAAGGCTTCAGTTTTAACTAGATATTGAAAAAGAAATCTATTAAAAAAGATTCTAATAAAAAAGCAAATTTTTTAAAAATTTTTGGGACATTATTGACATCGCCATGAGGGCAATCATTGACAAAGGCTAGAGCAATGCCTATTTTATTTTCCTTGTCCTGTCCCATTATGAGACAATTATGCGCCCGTCAAACATGAACAGCGACTTAATTTTGGGGGTCTGATGGAGGAATTGCCAAAAATATTATCAGTGCCCATTATCAATAAGGATGATGCATGTTTTGACAGTAATGTACATCCCTTTCACCTGCAAGTTGAAGATGATTCAGATCTTGGGACTACACAATAATCGAAAGGATTTTTTGCAATCTCGCCTCATTAGAGCCCTATACTTAGGACAACTGTCAAGCTGACCCTACTTGAATTACATTCAATATCACTACTTAAGTTTTGCAATATCCTTTGCTTCAAGACTTAATATCCACTATTGACTTTTGTGCCAGTTATCTGCTTCCTTTTAAAAGTTGCTTGTTATCTGCATCCTTTTGAAAAAATCGATTGTTATCTGCATCCTCTTGAAAAAGTAGTTTGTTACCTGCATTCTCTCGAAAAAGCTGGTTGTTATCTGCATCCTATTGAAAAAGTCAGTTGTTATCTGCATCCTTTTAAAAAATTGTTTATCTGCATCCTTTTGAAAAAGTCAGTTGCTATCTGCATCCTTTTGAAAAAGTCGGCATGCTATCTGCATCCTTTTGTAAAACTTGGTTGTTATCTGTACCCTTTCGAAAAAGTCGGTCGGTAGCTGCATCCTTTTGAAAAAATTGTCCGTTATCTGCAGCGTTTTGAAAAATCGGTTGTTATCTGCATCCATTTGGAAAACTTAGTTGTTATCTGCTTCCTGTTGAAAAAATGGGTCATCTGCATTATGAAGCATTCTGGAAAGAATTAAGCTTCTACACGCAACGCTTTGAAACTAAATTTAATTTTCAGTGCAAACTGAACTACCGATGGTAAAGATAGTATACAGTCAGATTCGTAATCCGGACCTTACAGAATATATTCCGAAAAATTACCATTTTCTAATGCTCTAGAAGTAAAATAAATTTGTAGTTTAAACTACATTGACAATAAATGAAAAGTGCAAACTTTACACAAATAGTGGTTGTAGAGAAAAGTGACAATCAGAATCGTAATCTTGACAGTTACCTTGAACATTTTGGAAAAATAAAGCTTCCGCGAGGAGCTCAATAATTATAATTAATTTTAAGTGTTAATTTTGCACAAGCACAAAGTGCAAAGAAGATTATAGTCGGATTCGTAATTCTGATATTGCTCTGATATTAAGATCAACATTTATAAAAAAATAAGTGTCCATAATGGCCTGAAGACAAATAAATGTTAGATATACACCACTTTACACCACTGTTGACTGTAAACAAATGCGACGAACTAGGTATATCACGTTTGATTTCTGCTACATTTTTAGACTTGAAATCATGTCCAGACTCATAAATGGCGAATTTGGCAGAAAAAGACAAGACAGAAACACGTTTAGACAGTGGCGGATCTAGGATTTTCCTAGAGGTGGCGGTATCCCAACTTTTCCAAAAAAAGTTAAAAATAAGTCCAAAAATTTGCCCCTAACGCGCGAAATTACAATTTTTTGGTGGTTTACATTGTATACTTCTACATAAAATCACTTTCGGCGCAATACTTATCTAAAAATTCTAAAATTTTAGACAATTTTGCGCGAAGAAATCATTAAATTTCTTTGACTTTACCTAAATCTGGCGCGAAGCGCCGGAAAATTCAAGAAACTAAGGGTGCTTGACGTCTAAAAACATGATTTACTGCTTTTTTCCTTTATTTATAGCATTTGATGCAAAACATGGAAATTTTTAATTGAAAATAGAAGAATACTATGCAAAAATAGCTATTTCTGCTGTTAAAAATTGTTTTGAGAATCACATAAACAGGAATTGGTTTTTCAGGCAGTCTTTTTCTCGTACAAGTGTCCGTTTGTACGTGTACAAAGATGGTCCCTAAGAGTCTTTGTACATTTTGTACGCACAAATTTTTTGGTACTATGATATAGTACGGTAGCGACATTGAAGTGGCAAAAACAGTTGTTCGACCTTTGGTAGTGTATTTTAGCTAATTCCTGGGTTTATGAGGGCAAAATCATTAAGAATCGTCTTGGCGCGAAGCGCCGAGAAATTTGATATTTTTCCTTTCAAAATGCGATTTCTGCTATTATAAACATATATAGGCACACATTCCTCATTTCGGAGCGCGCCGAAGATTTTTGCGAGTTTTTTGACCTTTTTTGCAGTTTTTGTCTTCCCAAAAATCTTTGTTCATATACAAAGACGGTCCCGAAAAGACTTTGTGCATCGGGAAAAATCTTTACCAAATACAAAAAAGGCCGTGCTTCTAGGTCGCCAAGAAAAGTAACAAATTACATTAATAAGTATCATTTGGCCCGTAGTGCCGGAAAAATTAGAGAAATTATGGTCACTGACGGCCAAAAATCATTGGCGAATTGCATATTCATTCTTAATCTTGCAAAATATCTTTGGCCAATGGGGGAGAGGAGGGCGGCAGCCTCCACCCCTTAAATCCGCTTCTGCGCTTAGACCGCCCAATTTTGACTGTACACCTCCCGAAAAAGGCAACGCACTTTGTCGTGATGTGTATACCCCTTAGAAAGTACATACTTTATTTTTATTCTATTTCACTTATACCAACTTCTAAACGGAAGAAGGGGTGCACAAAAAACGGATAAAAACGTATTTTCCACCATCCAGTACATTGTAGTCTTTAAAAATCTGAATCTAGCTCCCCATTGAGTGTGAAGAAATTCGGTTTATGCCACTTTGTAGCTTTTAAACAGTAGTACGTTTGTATGCACAAAACTTCTGTTTTTGCGAAATATTTGAGAAATTTGCCAATCAAAATAGAGAAAAAACGTGCTTTTGGCCCATTTAAAACCCTTGATTTTGAACTTTACACCCCATAACTAACTCAATATTACCGTTTTTGTTTAAAGCGGTCTGCTGCAATATGTAGCCCTTAGAAGGTAACTTTATTTCTATTTTATTAAATTTATCCCTACTTGTAGCAGAAAGTTGGCAGAGAAATCGTAACCGAAATCTGGTTTTTACACAATCATCCACTAGAGTGCAAAGTTTAAACCCTGTACTAAATCCGTATTGAGTGTACAAAACTTTGCTCGTAAGTAGAAAATAGCCGTTAAGCTGTCGTAGATTTTAATCAGAAAAAATTTCTTGGGACTAATACCCTGAGTTGTTGGCAGACAAACAAATGAAAAACTCGACCGAGTTCTGTTTCCCCCTTATTTTTACGCCCTTTACACTCCCATTCGAAAACTAATGCGAAATTGAAGCATCAAAAAATGTTCCTCTAGAGAATTTTATCTTTTACAATTCTGTACTATTAAATTGCATGAGGCATTAACAGGGATTAGTGTATACGCTGCAGAAAAAACCACCAGAATTCGCTATATGTATGTATGTACTGTTATAACGTTACGCCAAAACTTTACACAGCTCAATATGAACTCGCCTACACAATTTTACTTGGTCTGAAGATTTTTCCGCATTCAGATCAGACGTATGCAATTTGGTTGCAATCGCAGCAGCAGCATAAAGAGAGCAATAAGAAGTTTCACGCAAGCCTTGTAGAACGGATCACAATTCCTCGAGTCGATGTAAATCGATTACAGAAGCGGTTTACGCTGAAGCAGCAATCATGATACTGTGCGCAAAGTTGATAAGCATAGTGAGGTTTTACTGTGCAAATTTGCATTACAATAAGCAGCATGAAAATTACTTTTGTAGCTGCTCGCTATACCGCTGTGATTCCCATCCACAAGGTTTCGTAGAAATAGACTATAGTTGGATTTTTCAAGATTAAACACTAGAGTAATTCGTGCCTGCTTTACCCTTAAAACAGTGAAAGTTGTCTGTTTTTACAAATCTCGTAGAAAACGGTAAAATGAAGCGTGGGAAACGAATTTTGCTGAAAAACCAAAATGATTCCGTATTTTAGGTATACACATACAGTCAAGAACACAACTAACGATACACATTCGGTTGGCATGCATCCGGTTGCCAACCATTCTTTAGGTCTGGGCGCAACCAGCTAGACATCCATTCACAACTGGTTGCCACGCAACCAGTTGGGTTGGCACATCACTTAACGAAATTCTTCTTCTGATCATCCGCCAACTTGGTGTGGAAAGTTGTGTTATGTGAAAACGCAACCGGGTGCCCATCCGGTTGGCAACCGAACAACCGGTGGAAGAGTTGCAGGGCTGTGGTCGTTAGTTGTGTTCACTTTACTTCATCACTTTCGGAAATTTCTTCTAGGGAAACGGACTTTTCTATTTTAATACCTACTTTTACCTATTAAAAATGGTGGTACGCATAGGTGGGCGGCTCCAGGGGAGGGGGGTGCAAGATCTTTTCAAAGGTCAAAAAATGGCCTTAAAGATGGAGGTGTGACGAAAAAACACCATTTTTCAACGTTTCTCATCAAGCACTATCTATTGGCATCAAAAAATTGCGGAAAAACAAAAAATTTTCAAAAAATTGAATTCTGAGGGGGTATTTTGGTTTCTCGGAGGGGTGGGGTGCATAACCAACACGCCCAGGTATGGTGGTACGGCTAAAAATACCATTTTTAACGTTTCACATCGAGCACTACACATTGGCATCAAAAATAAAAAATATTGAATTCTGCGGGAATTGGGGGAATTTTTGTTTCTAAGTGGAGGGGGAGTATTCGGCCTTCTGGGGGTGCTTACCATACCTGGACATGAGGGGAGGGTTTGGGAGGGTGATGCTCCCCCAGCATTCAATTGTCGAAAAATTTTGTTTTGCAATTTTTGATGCCAATGGATAGTGCTTGATGAGGGACGTAAAAAAATGGTTTTTTTGCGATACTACAATTTTTCACGCCATTTTTTTTACCTTTGAAAAATCTCGAACATTGGTGGCGCCCAGTGGCGGATCTAAGATTTTCCTAAGGGGGGGGGGGCGGAACCCTGACTTGGGCGGAATAATTAGCCGTTTTAACCAGAAAATCGCTCAAAAATGCTTAATTTTGCGCACTATTTTGGGCCAATGGGGGGGGGTGGCGGCCGCCCCCTAAATCCGCCCCTGATGGCGCCTACAACCTATTATAGGTGGGTGGCACGAAAATTCTGGGAGGGGTGCAAGATTTTTCAAAGGTAAAAAATGGTGGTACGGCGAAAAAATACCATGTTTTAACGTTTCTCATCGACATAGTTTCCCAAGGTCGAAAGTTCAGGGGGGGGGGAAATCCCAAAATTTGAGACCACTAAATTTAGAGTTCTAGCCTTTTTTGCAGGTCAAATATTAATAATGGCTAAAACATCCTATATATCATGTTTTAATGTGAAAAACTGCATTCTTAACTATTTTTTCCCCTTCTAACTAGTTTCGTCACTCTTATAAGTAAAAAACATAAGAATTCATCGAAAATTTTGACTTTTCAACATCGTACTAGTCGGCGCAAAGCGCCGAAAAATTTTTAACATCTTCGCTGCTTTTGTACCCAAAATCATTGCAGAAAATGTTTGATAGCTCAAAATCATCTGACAGTGATTAAAGTAGCGGACCCTAAGGTGGGGGTAATACCCCCCTCACCCCCTATGGGAATGTGTGCTCATCGAGCACTATCCATTGACATCAAAAAAATGCGAAAAAAAAACAAAAATTCAAAAAATGAATTTTGTGGGGTATTTTGGCTTCTTGGGGGAGGGTGCATACCCCAAACGGCCCCGTGTGGTGCTTACCTCCCCCCACGTGTGATCTAGACCACACCTGGGCGTGGAAGGGGGTTTGGGGAATAAACCTCCCGAGAAACCAAAATAGCCTCTCAGAAACCGAATACCCCCGCAGAATTCAATTTTGAAAATTTTTCTGTTTTTTTTTTCGCAATTTTTTTGAAGTCAGTGGATAGTGCTCGATGAGAAACGTTGAAAATGGTGTTTTTTCGCCATACAACCATTTTTTGACCTTGGAATAATCTCGCACCCCCAGAATTTTGGTGCTGCAAAATTATTAAATATGATCTAGACCCCTAGAATTTGGTCGTCGCCCACGCGCATTTGATATTTTTTCACAACTTTATTGAATTTGTGCATCTTGCTGATATGCACACTCAGATCACATAGGTGGTTGGGTACCTACTGACAACGACTTTATTACAGAACGGTAAAAACAGCAACAGCGCGAATAGAGAAACAGGAAACAAGAAAGCCATCAGAGCACTGGAAAACACGCAGTTTAGGAAACTATAAATGCGGCAGGTATGTACATCATGTAGGTATACTTTCATGCGCATGTATGTTCGTGTTAATACGTGTAATCGGATCACTCGGCAAAACGGCGACGGGAAGAGAGCCGCTTCGTTATTCAAAATCAATTTTTGAATTTTTTTAATAGAAAATATCGAGAGAAACGCTTTGTGACCATCCACGATCTGGGGGAGGGGTTTCAGCCTACATTTTAATTCACGCGGCATTCGCGAGCTTCCAAAAATTTATTAAAAATTGATAGGATAGGTGCCTTTGTTTTTGGCAATGTATTTGCTCAAAAGAGTCGAACTTTAGGCGCTTAGCGCCATATACTCATACACAAACTATAGTTTGCTGAATTTGTTACTTTTTGATTTTTGGCGGAATTTTTTATGTTCTTTGACGCGTATCCACGATTTTAGGGCCAAGAAAAGGAATTCCCATGCTATCAGTCTGCGAGTGACAGTCGACAAACATTAATTAAATGCTAAGTAAGGCCCAATAGAACGGGGCATTCAATTAGACTAACAGGGCAAAAGCACTTCATTATAGCGACCAAGGTACCACTTATCTCAATTTGAAAAAAGGTCTCAATGCCGACCATAACTAAATACGCGGTTCGAAGGTCAATTAACGAATAAGATAGTCAAAATTACCACATAGACGCGTATGCAAATATGATATTATGCGGTGGACGAGTCGTATTTGTATACATAGGTGGGCGGGACTAAAGTTCCGCAGGTTAGAGGAGGTGCAACATTTTTTCAAAGGAAAAAAATGGCCTTAAAAATGGTTGTATGGCGAGAAAACACAATTTTTCAACGTTTCTCATCGAGCGCTATCCATTGGCATCAAAAATTGCGAAAAAAACAAAAGAAATATCACAAATTGAATTCAAGGGGTGTATTTCGGTTTCCGGGGGAGGGGTGCATGCCCCCCCACTAAACCCCTCAGGCCCGGGTATGATTGTATATACGGGCAGTGGCAGATTCAGGATTTTCCTAAGGGGTGGCGGTACCCCTAAGGGAGGGGGGGGCGGAACCCTGACGTGGGTGGAAGAATTAGCCGTTTTAACCCGAGAATCGCTAAAAATCGCTCAAAAATCCTTAATTTTGCACGCTATTTGGGGCCAATGGGGGGGGCGGCCGCCCCCTCGCCCCCTAAATCCGCCCCTGCATATGGGCGAATGTCTATACAAAAGAAGCCGAACGCTGAAAAAATAAAACTACACGCGATAAATAAAACGTCCAAAGTAGCGAAAAACGAATTAGAAACTATCGTAAAATTGGATGCTCGTGAGCAAATAAGTTAGTTTTAAAAAGTGCTAGTAAAAAGATGGCATAGACGGAGACGAACGAGCGACAAAAAGCGCGGACGGAAGACGCACACCAGAAAAATTCTATAAAAATAAGCATTAGGGGTACTTTATGATGAACAAATTATCCTTTCGGGGCATTTCAAGAATATATATGAAAAAATGGCAAACTTAGCAGATCGGAATAGTGGAAAAGATGTTGTAACTCGGTTTTCTCTTTAGTTTACATTGCCGTAGAAAACGTTATTTGCGTAAACTGAAGAGATTCAAATCGAAAAAAAAACAATTGAGCGACTTCAAAACGATTTGATAAAAATGCTTTTGTTTAAACTCAATCTACCAACGCCATACTATTTTAGGTTGCGAAAGGAAACGGCTAATTTCGATCAAGATTGCGTAGCCGTACATTACGAAAATGTCTTAAAGGCGACCTTTAAATTTTCCATTTACGCTTTACATCGAAGACGGTATTACCATACCCGGGCGTGGGGGTATGCAACCCCCCCAAAGACAAAATACCCCTCCCCCAGAATTCAATTTTTGATTTTTTTTGGATTTTTTTTCGCAATTTTTTGATGCCAATGGATAGCGCTCGATGAGAACCGTTGGAAAATGGTGTTTTTCCGCCATACCACCATTTTTTGACTTTCGAAAAAATCTTGCACCCCCGGAACTTTGGTGCCGCCCACCTATGGATATTACTCGAGGGGCGTACTTCGCACGCAAACATCGGGGAATACGCGAATAAAGCAACGCAAAGTTTGTTCGTGAGGCGGAAGCGGAAAACGATTTAAAACGAACGACACTACGACGTCAATTTACGCTGAGCGTGGGATTTACTTTAAACCGCGAAGTTTACGGATCACGAATAATAAGGACTAGCGGCGCTGCGCTCAGCAGAGCCATTTGCACTCCAAGTAGGCCGTGGGCACGAATCCCTCGGCGCCGTCGCCCGATCGCCGAACTTTCGTCCAGCCGTCGCCGGCGTCTTTTTCGAGCAGCGTCAGCTCCTCGTCGGCGCTGATCGCGATCGTGCCCTCGTTGTCGCCTATCGTAGTCCCGTAACTCGTTTAATTAATAATTAATTAAACTAATTCGAAATAAGTAAAATGATGCCACGGGCTCACCGGAAAAATCGTAAATGACGCGCGCTATGCCGGACGGTACGACGGATTCGGCGACGCCGTCGACTCGATCGGCGCTCTGATAATACTCCGACTCGCCGTTGTTGTCCTCGCTGGCGCTGCAAACCAAATACTCTAATTACCTAACGCAAAATTTGAAATCATTACGGTGTTTTTTTGTACAAGGCCCGTTTGTACGCGTACGGGGATGGTCCCCGAGTCTGTCATTTCGTACACGCAAAGTTTCGCGTACTATAATATGGTACGGTAGCGATTTTAGTGCGGTAAAACAGGGTTTTTGACCTTTGGTAGTGTATTTTAGCCGATTAACGGGTTTATGTCGCCGAAAATTACTAAAAAGCGTCTCGAAACGGCGCGAAACGCCGAAAAATTCGCATTTTTCCATTCTAAATGCAAATTCTGCCATTCGAAACATCAATTGGACGAACAATTACTCATTTAGGCGCCAAGCGCCGAAATTTTTTAGGAATTTCACAACTTTTTACAGTTTTAGTCTTTTCAAAAATCTTTGTACGCGTAAAAAGACGGTCCCGAAAAGTCTTTGTACATCGGGAAAGATCTTTGCCAAATACCAAAAACACCGAATCATTAGTGACGCTTTTTGATGAAAATCGGCTCTTAAATCAAGTAGCGCATTGCGATAAAACCATTGGCGAGATTTTTCATATAATAGAACGCATAGTTTCCCAAGGTCGAAAGTTCAGGGGGGAAATCCTAAAATTTAGGACCACTAAATTTAGAGTCTAGCCTTTTTGCAGGTCAAATATGAAAAATGGCTAAAACATCCTATACAGCATGTTTTAATGTGAAAAACTGCATTTTTAAGTACATTTTGTCCCATTCTGACTAGTTCCGTCACGCTTGTAAGTAAAAAATAAAAGAATTCATCGAAAATTTTGACTTTTCAGATCATTCTTATTTCATTCTTGGTATTTTATGGGTAAACAAAGCAGAAATGTATTAGTAGGCGCGAAGCGCCGAAAAATTTTAATATCTTCGCTGCCCTTGTACCCAAAAATCATAGAGAAAATGTTTGATAGCTTAAAATCGTCCGACAGCGATTCCAGTCTCGGAGCCCGAGGTGGGGGTAATACTCCCCCTCACCCCTCCATGGGAATGTGTGATAGAACGTCATTGTCGCCAAAGTCGAATATCATACATTTACCGGACTGAGCGGTTTTAAAATCGTACAGTTACCCGAAATATGCAAAATATGCACTTTTACAATTTCGGCGAAACAACTAACGGGTGTCCTATGAGAATCTGAAATTTCTGAAATAAAAATTTAGTGTCCGTACCTACAATGTTTCTGTCAACTTTCTTGTAACAAAATCTGACAAAGGCGGCTGGCGCAGTCATCTTTCCGGAAAAACAATAAGATCCAAAGACCTCTAAAATCCTTTCATAGCGGGAATATTAAAGTCGCGGTCCAGAATTAATCGAATACTCTACGAAATCTTGTTTAATAGACCCTATCGAACGTTCGTAAGTTTTGCTTAAAGGGAGATCGCGTAGCTCGCCGTAAGCGCGCAAAGACATTCTACGCACTTTAAACAAAGCGTTCGATCAATATTCAGGCGCGTAGCTGGCCGACTTATTTTGGGGGACCAACACCAATGCTTTGGGGGGACTAAGCCCAAAAACGCCAAAAAATAGCACAAAATAACGTTTAAAAAGTCGTAATTGTCCGATTTTTTTGAATTTTGGGGGTCCGAACCCCCCATCCCCCAGAGATACGTGCCTGTCGATATTCTGGGAACGTTTCGTTTAATAAGCTCAGCTGATGCGTGTCCTTGTTAATTAATACGATTTTTTCGGCAAAACCCGCATCAAACAGACTCTAAACTGCCTCCTTTTCTTTCTCCTAAAGTCAGCCGCATATAGACCGTTGCGGTAAACAGTAATAATTTTCTCGACGAATCTACAGCGGGTCCAACTTATTTTTATCAATCTTTTTTAGGACTGATTACGCGAAACTCGATTTTTCGAGCGCTCGATCGACTCTAAAGATGCACTTTCTCTAAAGAAGGCGCGAAGTTATTTGACGTTTAACTCGGCCAGGATGGTATTGGCGTTGCCGCGTCCGTATTGGTGTCCAGTGATATTAGGCGTGCGTCCGCGGTGTCCACCCCCCCCCCTCGCACGCACGCGGGCAATGTCTTATATCGTCCTCGACGCGCAACGGGCCGGGGAGGGCCTCTGGGTCGGGAGCTAAGTTTCGTAGACACATATTTTTCATTTAAAAGCGTCAGTTTTTTTGTACGAGCCTCTTTGAACGGCGTACAGGGATCTCCGGAAATAAAAAGTCTTTGTATAAGCGAAAAATTTTTTCGTACATGTAATATATAGATATTAGGGATGTCCCGAGCGCCGATCCCGGTGCCGGGGCTTCCGCCCCGATCCGGGGCGAGGATCGCCCGGGCCGGGGCCAAAACATTAGAACGCGTGTAATTAATTGCAAAAGTCTAAGATTTTTTTTCAAAATCAATCCTGGAAATTATGTGGAACCGAAGAAATGGTATATTTCGGAATACTAACGAATTCGAACGGCAACATTTGGTCGTTAATCGTTTCCGTAGCTCAAATGTAGATTTAGACCCACCTTAAGCGATTTAAATTCACCGTATTCGTATATTAGTTATTAATAAATGTAATAATATTTATTATTAATATTACTATTATTATAACATTGATACATTTATGATTTATTTATTAATTTTTTAGTTCATCTCGAAATAAATAGCAAAAACCGGATGACGAATAGATTTTTTTCTATTCCGTCGGATCTTATAAATTAAATTCGATGATCCATTAACTGCGAACGGAAGGGATGCATAAAATTAATTGAATGAATAGGTTAAAAAAGCGATAATCGATGATCGCAGTCCTCGGCGTCCTGACCTAAAATCATACGGAAATTTGTGTCGTAATTCACAACTTTAGGGAATTTCTTGAAAATGAAGTTTGCGATATCAGGAATATCTATCGCATCAGCCAATCAGGTTTTCTTGCCTTTAATCCTCTACGAAACACGCGCGGCGTGGGAATGGCGTTGGCTTCGGATTAGAGTGGGAGCCTTACGATAGCCTTTTCTTCTTCTTTCAATTCATACATCACACGACTGCTTTTTATTTTTGTTTGAACATCAATTTCAATTACAAAAATTCCAGATTTTTAGAGAACGCACGTAAAGCCGCATTTTAGATGCTTCCGGTTGAATTGATATAAAACTTACAAATACGATCGTTAGGATAATTATTATCGTTTTACGCATAAGCTTCAAATAAAAAAAATAATATCAGAAAATAATATCGTGAACAGTTTTAAAAAGCCGTCCCGCATGCGCAAAAGCTTAATTATTTTATTTCGACGGACTTTTAGGGGAAAAATGGGTTTTCGAAGCATCTTTTTAGCGTTTTTGCCTGTTTATAAATCGCAAATAGAGGGCCATTCGACCCATCGTAGAATTTAAGCCGGTACATAGCTGAAAAAAATTACCGAAGGGCTTCGGGGCTTCGTTCGGAAGCCACGTCGTCCGAAATGTCCGAATTGCTGCGATGCAAAGACGAGCCATCGCTTCCGGCGCTGCTGCACGCCGTCAAGTTCGTTCTACGACCAAACGCATTCGGTAAGATGCAATCGCAAAATTGGATAAGAAAAATAATAATTAAGAAAAAATAAAATGCGACTAGAGTGAGGCCCCGGTCCTACGCGCCCAGGCCCAGCCACGTAGTTGTCGGCGATAGGGGAGAAGAGCGTAGGCGGGCGGCACCAAAATCCTGGAAGCGGGTGGAAGATTTTTCAAAGGTCAAGAAATGGTCTTGCGAACGGTGGTATGGCGAAAAAAACACCATTTTTCAACGTCTCTCATCGAGCACTATCCGTTTGCATCGAAAATTGCGTAAAAAACAAAAAGATTCAAAATTGAATTCTAACGGGGTATTTTGCTTTCTGAGGGGGGGGGGGTTTCGGCCTTCAGGGTGTTCTAAACCCCGACCCCCTTCACCGCCAGAGCCCACGCGTGGGGACGAGTCGCCCCAAAATTTTGAAAATACGAATGTTTTATACAAGGAGCCCAAAAAAGAAGTTGAAAATTCTTGAAGCGTATCTGAAAGATTTTTGGGCGCTTCGCCTCACATTTTCTGCCCAACATTTGTCTTTCGCGCAGAATCGTTCATTAAAGTACCAAAAGCTTTTCTTTGATGCATCAGAATCGAGTACAAAACCGGTTAAAAATTTGTTTCAGCGAAGTCGAATGTTTAGAAATCATTTACGTGGCCTTTTTTGCGCGACATACTTTTTGAATAAATCAAGCTGAATTTTTCAATTTTACTAAATTTTTCCTCCTCCGATGCGTAGAGCTCGCCGGAAACCACTCGAAGATACCATCATTCTGCCTACGTATATATACTTGCCTCCCTCCCTCCCCCGAATGACATTCCTGAGATTACAATTGAATAATTTATTATCAAAGTGTACGACGCAATCTACGGAACCATGCATTATAACATTATTCGTCGAAGCGTCCGGCCCTTATCCAGGATTCGGCCAAGAAGGCGGGCGGAGCCAACACTAATTGATCTATATCTCGGAGAACTCGCGGGGATGGCTCGCAAAAACCGCATTTTTCGAGACATTAACAGGCACGTAGCTCTGGGGGGGAATGTGGGGTCCGGACCCCTCCAAAATTCGGAAAAAACCGGAAAAATAGGACTTTTTAAACATTATTTTGTGCTATTTATGGCATTTTTGGACTCCCCATAATTGGTGTTGGTCCCCCGAAAATAGGACGACCGGCTACGTGCCTGGCCATTAAAATAATAAAATTCAAACTTTTTAGTAAAAATCTTTTTCGCCTAAAAAGCTATAGGAAAAAGTGTAATTTTTCGGTCGCGCTTAGTCCAAAATGATAAAAATATTTCACATCTGGCGCAAAGCGCCGAAAATTTGAAGATTTTACGTCAAAGACGGTCGAATTTCCCATCTTCCCGCGCATTAGCTTACCGTCCAAAATTTTTTTCGGCAAAGGGGGTGCGTATACATATTTAATAAAAAATGCAATCAAATACAAAGAAATGAACGCGGACTAAAAGTTGTAACATCAACTTCTATTAGGCCTTAATGCACTTTTAATTTATGTGTATAATTTTCCGATTAAGTTTTCTACCCAGTCGATTACGTACTTTGGATATCGCGATCAACGGCCACTTACTGTTTAGAATGCCGATTGTTGCACATTAGTTTTTTGTCGAACGCCGAAGTGACGTATTCGAGACTCGTCTATAAACAAAACGACGGAGAAATCTACGAAAATACGAAGTTGGCGATACAAGTAAAATAAGACCAAATCACGTAATTCGCAAAAAATAGATTTGCGCAAGACGAAATATTTATGTTTACTTTTAATTTATCAAGCTCGGCGCGAAGCGTCGCTTGTTCGGCGTTGCATCGGTCAATTTCGTCGTTGACTTGCGACAAATTACCCAAATTTGGGTTTTCCGAATAAACGTGCCGCATTTTAACCAGTCCGTCTCTGATACGCGTAAAAAATTTGCATAAACGAAATTTGTATAAACGACGCAAATAAAAAAATCTCTTTACGGTCTCATTTATTCTACATATATAGCGCGCCGTTGCGGGCGCTTATTGTTCGTTTATTTATTTTTTTCATTACTTTTGAGATTCGATCAAATCCAGTTGTTTTTCAACTTCGGATATTTTGTTCGTCAATTTGTTGCATCGCTGCGCCGGGGGCAAATCGGAAAAGTCGTCGCGAGAACTGGTCGAATCGGCCTGCACGATTATTTATTAATTAATTAAATAATCAAGAATCGGCTCATTGTATATTCCTTTTATTTATCTATCTTTTATTCTCATTCGTCTGTTATTTTAAATTTTAATTTCGATTAATCATCCGCGATCGTTAGGCGGTGATTATTTGCGGTCAAGTGCAAATAATTCATCATACGGCGAAATATTATTTGCAGTCAAAAACCAGCGGCTTAGACCGCAAATAATATCACACGCGATTAAATGTTATTTGCGGTCAAAAATCAGCCGCCTCGACTGCAAATAATATCACGCGCGGTCTGATATTACGCGCAGTCGCGGTCGCTGATTTTTGACTGCGAATAACATGTAACCGTATGATAAATTATTTGCAATTGACCGCAAATAATTATCGCCCAATCCTTACGCGGATTATCGATAATCGTCGATCGTTAATAAAAGCGTTTTGCGACGCCGAGTCTATCGAATGAAACTTTTTCTTCTAATAAAAAACTTTGTTGTACCTTTCTAGCGAATATTCTGGGGATCATGGCCTTGCGGGCCGAGTGGGCGCGCCCCAAAGACGCCTTGCGCTCCTTCCGGCCCGGGCTAAGCGCCGTGGCCAAACCGTTATTGCTCGATTGAACTCGCAAAAAACCGTCTTGCGAACCGCCGGCGACTAAAATCGCGACATTTAGAAGAAATATTGCAAACTTGTCAAAAAATTGCCAAATTTCAAAAACAATCGTCCGCCTACTTTCGTTGCCCAATTCGACGAAGACGAAATCGGGAGGCGGGTCGTAGCCGGTCTGAAAATTTTTGACGACGGCGAGCGAATCGGCGCGGGCGTCGATGTTTTGGCAATTCGCCAACATGGTCTTTAGGCACGTGTCGACGATAGGCAGAACGTTTTGCTCGGCGCCCACCCCCTCCAACGCGAAATTTTTTAGGCAATCGGTGCGCCGCTCGTCGATTTCTCGTAATTTCTAGGAAAAAATAAAACGGTAAACCGATACTAAACCGACACTTTCGAGCAATAGCCAAAAACGCATAGAACGGCACCTTATCTACGAATTCTTTAGTAACTTTTAAGAAAATCGCAAATTCAGGAGGTATGACAACCCCGACCGCCCCCCCCAAGGTCACGCATGGATATGACGACAGCTCAAAAATTTAGTAGAAGGGGTAGACGGTCATTTTTACTGGCTAAAATAGTTCATTTTCGCCTAAAATCGACGCGGTATAAGAGAACGAAAAAAAATGTAAAAAGGAGCCCTAGAGAAATGCGTGAGTGTGAATAACCTGGTTTGTATTAAACACCCCTTCCCCACCGCATAGGACGGGTAAGTGATCTTCAATTTGTGGCCAAAAATGGCAAGAAAAAGCTAAAAATGGTCTAAATCGCAAGTTTTTTTCCAAAAATGGGTAAGGCGAGGTCGACTATTTTTAAACTTTAGCGACTAATCATAAGTACGATCGCGAGTCGCGGCCACACGTGGGCTTGAAGGGGGTAATGCACCACCCAGGACGCCGAATAACCACCCCAAAAAAACATGAAAGTACCCCTCAGAATTCAATTTATGAAATTTTTATTTTTTGATGCCAATGGATAGCGCTCGATGAGAGACGTTGAAAAATGGTGTTTTTAGCCATAAGACCATTTTTAAGACCATTTGTTGACCTTTGAAAAATCTTGCACCCTACCCCAGAATTTTAGTGCTGCCCGACTACATATAGTCGCGGCTCCAAAACCGCAGACGGTGCAATCAGGCGTGCAGCCAGGGAGGGCGGGGGAGGGTCCGCCACCGCAATAAGAAAAATTTTGTTTCTCCGAAAGGGGAAAATGAAAAATTGGCGAAGTGCGTCTGAAACACCGCCAAAACAGGTTTTAGCGTAGTTTTGTACTAATAAACTCAAATTATCCAGCGCGTCGCGCCGGATTTATTATTTATGTATAGCTTTGTCTTCTAAACCACTAAAAATCGCTCAAATTTGGGTGCGACTTAGAGAGCGTGGCATAATTTTCGGGCGCCGTGCGCCGGATTCATTGTTTAGCTATAGTTTTTGCCTTCTAGCTCACTCAAAACAGCTCAAATTTGACTTATGACCTAGGAAACATGAAAGTTTTCCAGCGCTTCGCGCCATATTTATTGTTCATATACGTTTTTTGTCTTCTAGCCCGCCCAAAACCGCTCAAATATGAGCTTGACATACAGAATATGTCATTTTTTAGCGCTCGCGCCTAATTACTCATTTTCTACAAAGGCAAGAGACAGAGAATAATAATTCGTCGATTAAGAGATGAGAAATCGGCTTAAATAATAAATTTGCTGTATAACGTGAAAATTTTTTTGAAATTTTTCTTCACCATCGTATAGAGCTCGCCGAGATACGCTCAAAACTGCATTTATTTTGGCCCATCTCCTAATGATTCCCGAGATATCAGGCCTAAAAAATCCCCCATATAAAATCCTGATTACGGGCCTGGGTACGATCCAAGAAAACTTGATACGTTTTACGGAAAAAGCCGAAAAAATTTGGGCTTACGTCGAGGGCGGCCGGAAGAAGAGAGGAAAAGTGCAACTGCCGCGCTTCGTTGGTTTTGCGCAACTGGAGCGCGTAAGAATTTTTGGCGTCTTCGCACAGCTGAGCTTTGTGGATGGCGGCGTTTTTGGCTTTGTCGACGTCGGCCCGCGAAAGATTTCGGTCGGCGTCGGCCCTGTCGAATTTCAGCTGAGCGCATTCGGCTTCTTTGAACGCGCGGTTGTAGTCCTTTTTCGACTAGAGCGTAAGAAAGCCGTTTAATTCAAATAAAAATAGCGTTTCTCATCGATTTCTACGTATTGGAGAAAAAACTTAAAAGATTAAAAAAGTTCATTTGGATTTCAATTCTCTTCAAAAGGGTCGTCGTCCGAAATTAACGCTCGAATGATTTCTTGACGTTTCAACCGAGCCCGACGTTGCCTATAAATTGCTAAACTCGCTTTACGCTCAGTTCTAAAACTCGTATTTTCGAAATTAGGAGAAACATTTCGCGTATGACCCGCGGCTATATGCGCAAATAAGAGCGAACTTCCGAGATTCTAGCTCCTGGGCGGAAATTTTGGAAGCGCCATTAAAATTACCCGCACCTAGGACGTATTTAAGAAGGGGCGCCCTCGGTCGTCAACACGTATTTGGGCGCAATAAGGAATTTGATACGTTTTTTGACAATTTCAGCCGCTTTTCTCATAATTTTTAAAATTTTTCGGCGGGTAATAGAAATTTATTGTTTTTACGTCAGAAAACTTCTAAAAAATTCTTGAAAATTCTTGAATTTAAATTTTTCATCGCATCGGAAATGATTCCGCGTAACAAAAGACGGCAAAAGCGTAACGTTAGGCGTCGCGGACGGTTTCCGGACAATTTTTGGTACTTTTTGGGAAATTTCAGATTCCGCCTTCCCTAAAATGCGATACGCGTTAAAATGGTGAATAAATTCTAGGAATAGCGGCGCACCTTGTGCAAATGATCGATCGACGCGTCAAAATTTTGTTGAAGTCGACTGATTTCGGCGAGGCACTGCAAAGCGCGTGAAAATACATTGAAATTAATAAAGCAAGAATATGTGACAAAAGTAGGGGAGCCCCGAGCCCGGCCCCGGCTTTATGACGCGGCTGCGGGCCGGCGCGAGGCTTACCCCGGGCCGGGGCTAAAACATTTGGAATTAATTACAAAACTGAATTTATTTCAAAGTCAATCTCGGAAATTATGAGGAACTGAAGAAACGGTATATTTCGGAATACTGACGAATTCGAATAACAAAATTTGATCGCTAAATTGTTTCAATAGATCAAGTGTAGATTTGGACCCAACTTAAGCAATTTAAATTCAGGGTATTCGCTTTACTATGAAATCAGTTATTAATAAATCTATTAATATTTATAATTAATACTGCTATTATTATATCATTGATACATTTATGACTTATTTATTAATTTTATTTATTAATTATAATGTTATTACTTTTAATTATCGCACTTCTTGGCGCCCTGGCCTAAAATCATATATAAATGCTGTTTCGTAATTCACAATTTTGAGGCATTTCTTGAAAATCAAGCTTGCGCCGCTGGAATTATTCATCGCATCGGCGCAATCTTGGCAAGAAAAATATGTTTAAAATTTGCGCAATCGTGATTTTTATGGCTTAGAACAGCTGGAAGAGGCGACTAATTCGAAATAGAAAATTAAGAATCGCTAATCTTAAATCCAAGAATTGCAATGCATATAATCGATGGCTAAATTAATAGTTTTTTTACTGAAAATTAATGAAGTTCTAAAGTGGAAATTGCAACAAAAACGATGTTAAACGTAAAAATACGCGCTTTAAACTGAAATGCTTATACTTTTTTTGGCTTTTCGGCGGAAAAATTAACCTTTACCATGAAGAAAATGACGAGCGCCTTGCATCACAAAAAATTTCTTTTTTCTTCTCAAACTGACATCATTCATTAATTGAGAGCTTGGATCCTAAGAGATATAAGTATTTTATTTCAATCTTTATCGTTACCTCATAATTCTTTACCTCCTCGGAAATCAGTGATGAAGGTTTGGAGATCCGAAGACAGTTGCGCATTTATGATTTATCGCTAATATTTGTCATTTAATTGGACTGATTTAGTATCACGCGCATCATTGATATTTTTCAAAGCAGTTTTTTAACTTCATATGCTTTCAATCTAAAATTATTAAACGGTGAGAAACCTGAAATTAATCCCCTTTTAACAGTTACATGTACGATTCAGTACTAATCTTCAAAAGTAGCGTAAATAATTTGAAGCGAACGCTTATAGGGTCACGTACGTCAGTACGCGGAACGTCTAGCCCCGGCTAAAGAGCCCGCCCCGGGACATCCCCAGACGAAAGTATACCAATTTGCGTTGTTCCTTCAAGTCTTTGTGAGCCGCGTAAACTTTGGCGACGGCCAAATCCTTCAAATCGTCGCACAGTCTTTCGTGTTGATTAGCCAAACACTGCAACTCGCGAAAATTTGCATTTAAGGTCGAAATCGACGTTAGCCTAGATAAAGAAAAGTAAAAACGTCTTTGGAGAAAGACAGGACTTACTGCTCATTTTTGACGCGAGCTACGCTTCGCTCGTAGTCCACGTCAATTCGACATAAAATTTGCATCAAACTTTAACCTTTTATCAAAAAGGAATCGAAATAAAGATAAAAACAAATGCATACCTTACGATACGATACTTATTCGGATAAAAGCGATGCTAAAATGCCCGGACGATTAATTAAATTGCGCCCGTACACCTATGAAAAAACGTGCGAAAGATGATTTTGCAATTATAGCGCGAATCGCCGATGCGCGCGATCAAAACGAATAGGGAGCGATAATAAAATCCAGCTAATGACGTGAATAAAAAAGGGTGAAGCAGACGCACTGGGAATTTGAAGTAAACAAATACCGTTTCACGCAAAACGCTTAATAATTTGATCCCCTCTATTCAAAAAGTTCACGAATTTTAATTAAATTAACGAGCCGAGGCGGATCTAGGATCTTCCTCAGGAGGCTATGCGGTACTTCAACTTTTCTAAAAACGGTCAAAAATAAGTCCAAAAATTTGCCGTTCACGCGCAAAGTAGCGTTTTTCTGCGTTTTACATTGTCTACTTTTATCTAAAATCGCTTTTGACGCAAAACTTTTACGAAAATCTTTTAAATTTTCGACAATTTTGAGCGAAAAAATCATTGGATTTCTTTGGCTTCTGCAAAAGCCCGGCGCGAAGCGCCAATTTTTTTGATTATAGCCGAAAGGACGTTTTAAAGCGTGATTTACCGTTCGACTTCCCGTTTTTGCATCGTTTCAGGCGGAACGTCGAAGATTTTAAAGTCCTGATTAAATACGAAATAAATCTATGCTGAAATACCTACTTGTTTCTGCGCTCGCGATTGTTTCGAAACACTCAACTTACCTAACTTAGAGAAGCGTGTAATGCTGTACATGCGCACATAATCTGAACCCTTGTAGCACGTAAATCAGTAGGCGCTGTCTGTGTATCTATTTTGCAATTAATGTGGACTGATGCAATTTGTTATATTCGTGTGTCACCAGCTTAAGCGCGATCTGATTCATATCACGACGCGTGAACCTTGTGTTATGCAGTTATGCATTTATGCGCATTAAAATCGTGCATAAAATATAATTCTTTAAAATACCGATATATCGACTTTTCCGTACATTATGGAAATGATATATGTATTCAAAAAACTATAGCATCATCATAGGTAGCGCGATAGCGCTACCTATAATATTCTTAGCCATCCTTTTTTCTTTCATGTTTATCACAGCGAGTGCCAAATTTGTGTCCCCCTCAAAGCAACAACGGCACACAACTGAGAGGTGCGGTTTTTTAATCGATGTATAATTAAAAAATTCGATGCCCGTCTTTTTTTGTTTACACTCAATACCGAGTTAGCAATGAGTGTGTAAAGTGTAAACCTAAAAATCAAATGATTTGCGAAGGGCCAATTTTTTTTAAAAATGTTGCCCCCGAGTTGCAAATTACGAATTTGAACTTAAAATTTCTTTACACTCAATATTTATTACGCAAAAGTGTAAAGTATACGTGTTTTTTCCTCTTTGCGCGTCCTTCAGCTTATCTAACTCAATTTTGGTTTCTGTGCAGTCCAATTAGTTTTATAGTGTAGAGGGTTGCAATCATTGCTGGGCAAGCCTTAAAGTCTTGGCTGGTACCAAAGCCCAATTTTTCGGTTGGTTGCCTAAGTCAGAAACTCCTGCGTGTAAAAATTTATGCATCGAATTATAACACGGTAGTCTTGCTTGCTTCCACGCAAAGTCCATTCATAATTTCACGCGATGTCGCACTATTTCTCGCGACATAATTTTGTAATTAAAAATGGTGTCAAAATTAGTATGGTGTAAAAAAATAGTGCAAGCGATAATTTGCAAAGCAATTATGTTCAAAAACTTATTATTTTAGCCAGTGTTTTTTTGTACAAGGTCCGTTTGTACATGTACAAAGATGGTCCTCAGAAGTCTTTGTACATTTTGTACACGCAAATTTTTGTGTACTATAATATAGTACAGTAGCGATTTAAGTGTGGTAAAAGAGGGTTTTCGATCTTTGGTAGTGTATTTTAGCTAATTTCTGGGATTCTGACGCAAAAAATCACTGAAAATTGTCCCAAAATGGTGCAAAGCGCCGAAAAATTTGACATTATTCCATTCTAAATGCAAATCCTGCCATTTTAAAGACATGTAGGACTAATAATTACGCATTTCGGCGCGAAGCGCCGAAAATTCTAGGAATTTTACACCTTTTTACAGTTTTTGCCTTCTCAAAATTCTTTGTATCATTTGTACACACAAATTTTTGGGTACTATAATATGGTAAAGTAGCGATTTTAGTGTGGTGAAAACAGAGTTATTCGACTTTTAGTAGTGTATTTTAGCTAATTTTTGGGTCTCTTAGGTCAAAAATCACTAAGAATCGTCTTAAAACGGCGCGAAGCGCCAGAAAAATTTGACATTTTTCCTCTTGAAATGCAATTTCTGCCATTATAAAGATATATAGAACACACAGTTACTCTTTTTTCATATTTTAGACCTTTTTCACAATTTTTGGCTTCCCAAAAATCTTTGTACATGTACAAAGATGGTCTCGAAAAGTCTTTGTACATCGGGAAAAATCTTTGCAGAATACAAAAAACCTGTGATTTTAGTAACAATTGACATTTAATCTTGAAGCGACATTCACCGCCTTTTATATGCTTATTTTTTATGCAATTTATTGTGTCGAAACTTTTACAGAGTTCCTCATTTTCATATCGTAAAATGGTACGTTTTATTTTCAAACATAAATCCTGCTTGAAATGCACGAAAATGGTCAAAATTCAGCGCAGCCTAAACAACGATCTTCCACAATATATTCGAAATTCTCCAAATATTGAGACATTTAAGAGAAATTTTAAAAAGGTTGATTTCGGGAATTTTCTGCTGGGGCACACGTGAGCGCAATTTACTGTTCGCCTGTGTGTCCAGGACATTTCTCATTTTACACTACGCTATCTTATTTTCCTTGCGATTTTTTATCCTTGTGGTTTTTTCGAATAAAGTATTATTATTACTATTATTATTCAGTGATCGTACGGGGTCAGATTTTTAACCCCGGTCGGGGTCGGGGATGAAAAACCCCGGTTTTCGGGGTCAGAGTGGGGTCGAAGTTGAAGATTAAGAGTTAACATTGCATTATTACATACCAATTGAAAAAGGATTACAACGATACCTTCACTTGTTTGTAGAGCATACTAATAAAGCTGGTTATGTTCAACATTTTATTTTCATTCGAAGTTCAAACATGATTTTAGCAATTTAACATTCCTTTCAATTTTAATCACTTTTTGCAGTATATGCATTTCGCTTTTCCCCTGGTAAATAATCGAAGTGCTGCCAAATTATAGATTGTTTCGGCATTGACGTAATTAAGTAGTGAATAAAGTTTTAATTAAGTCTATAATATAAATTAATTTAAGCTAGCAGACATAGCAAAGTTATTCTAAGAATCAAATGGAGGCTTTCGCGCAGATAGATGGAGGCTAACGCAGAATATTATAATAGAGCCATAGTGTATTTTTACGAATGACAAAATGCAGAGCGTGTTGGCGCACTTTATGGTGATAAACATGCGAACATGTATATTATGTACAGTGCTCGCCATGAAACATGACGCACTATAATCGTCAGATTTATATTAGATGATGCGTCGCGAGCGCCGCGTTTCGTCTATAATGCGCTATCCTGTGGCGGATCCAGGATTTTCCTAGGGTGGGGGGCGGTACCTCTAAGGGGGGCGGAACCCTGACTCGGGTGGAAAAATTAGCCGTTTTAACCCGAAAATCGCTAAAAATCGCTCAAAAATCCTTAATTTTGCGCACTATTTTGGGCCGATGGGGGAGGGCGGTCGCCCCCGCCCCCTAAATCTGCCCCTGGCGCTATCATCTTTTTTATTATTATAGGATATTTATCTGTATCATGCCGTTAATCTGGCGATGCGGACGGCGCAATTTAGCTATTGATAGCGCCAACAAGAAGGAAGCGCGCACGTGAATGCCGGAACGGTATTCACGTGCGCGCTTCCTTCTTGTTGGCGCTATTAATAGCTAAATTGTGCGCCGTCCGCATCGCCAGATTAAGGGCATGATACTGATGAATATTCCATAATAATAAAAAGAGATGATAGCGCATTATAGACGAAACGCGGCGCTCGCGACGCATCATCTAATATAAATCTGACGATTATAGTGAGTCATGTTTCATGGCGAGCACTGTACGTGTTGACAACATGGCGATTAGGCGTACATTTTTTGAAATATCGCGAGTGTCACAAGTTCAACATTCATTATGCTCGTGAATGAATCATCATTGTTTGGTGTTTGCGGAATTTATTTGCTATCTATACAATTGTCCTATGTACCAAAAAATTAAATGCTTTATTTCACCCCGAAAAAAGGTTCAACCCCGCCTCGAAAAATCTTGTCCCCGGTCGGGGTTTAGGCAGGGATTTTTCGGGGTCGGGGTCTCTGTACGATCACTGTTATTATTATTATTATTATTATTATTATTATTATTATTATTATTATTATTATTAATTATTATTAATATAATTATTATTATTATATATTATCGATAACAAGTAATAAAATTAAATCAAGCGCCGGAAAATTTTGACATTTTACCTTTCTGAAATGCAATTTTGCATTACAAAAATTGTCCGAATTCGGCGCGAAGCGCCGGAACATTTTGAAATTTAACCTTTGTGAAACGCAATTATGCATTACTAAAATTGTCCAAATTCGACGAGGCTCAAGCATCGATAAGAAGTAATAAAATTAAATCAATTCGGCGCGAAGCGCCGGAAAAGTTGTGAGATTTCACCATTTTAAAACGCATTTTTGCATCACAAAAGTTGTCAAAATTCAGCGCGGCCTAAACATCAATAACAAGTAATGTATGTATAAATTACTGGTGTTTATTTACACATAAAACAGGTGGACAGACAAGTATGTATTTTTAATACATCGATGTGTAGAAGACCACAAAAATACATCATGTGTCTTATTGTGATCTGACGAATTATTAATATCCCTAAATTAGGCATTACTTAAGTATAATTTCTGAATTATGCATTACTTACTGTACCGATTTTCACAGCCCAGTAACCCATTTGGTTGCCGGGGTTTAAAAATCGCTTGTTGGGATCTGAAAATGATTGCTGAGTTCCAAAAATCGGTTTCTGGACTCTAAAAATCGGTTGCTGAGGTCTAAAAATAGATTGCTAGGGTAAAAAAATCAGTTGGTGGGATCCGAAAATCGGTTGCTGGGGTCTAAAAATCGTTTTCTGGGGTCCTAAATCAGTTGGTGGGCTCGAAAATTCTGTTGGTAGGGTCTAAAAATCGGATGCTGAGGTCCAAAATCACTTAGTGGGCTCGAGAAATCAGTTGGTGGGGTCCAAAAATCGGTTACTGGAGCCTAAAAACCAGCTGGTGGGCTCCAAACATCGATTGCTAAGGTCTAAAAATCGATTGCAGGGGTCAAAAAATCAGTTAATGAGGTCCGAAAATCGGTTGCTGGGGTCCTAAATCAGTTGGTGGGCTACAAAATTCTCTTGGTTTAGTCTAAAAATCGGTAGCTGAGGTCCTAAATCAGTTGATGGGCTCCAAAAATCAAGTAATGGGGTCCAAAAATCGGTTGCTGGCATACATCCCCATAGGAGGGGGTATTACCCCCACCTCAGGGTCCAAGACTTGAATTACTGTCAGAAGATTTTGAGCTATCTAACATTTCTGCAGTGATTTTTGGGTACAAAAGCAGCGAAGATATTAAAAGTTTTTCGGCGCTTCGCGCCGACTAGTACATTTCTGTTTTGTTTACCCATAAAATACCTAAAATGAAGTTAAAATAATCTGAAAAGTCAAAATTTTCGATAAATCCTCATATTTTTTACTTACAAGAGTGCCGAAACTAGTCAGAATGGGACAAAAAGTGGTGAAAATGGAGTTTTTCACATTAAAACATGTTATGCAGGATGTTTTAGCCATTTCTCATATTTTACCTGCAAAAAAGGGTGGGACTCTAAATTAAGTGGTCTCAAATTTTGGGATTTCACCCCCTGAACTATCGAACTTGGGAAATCATGGTTGCTGGGGTCTAAAAACCAGCTGAAGAGCTCCAAAAATCGGTTGCTAAGATCTAAAAATCGATTGCTGGAGTCAAAAAATCAGTTGGTGAGGTCCAAAAATCGGTTGCTGGGGTCTTGAAGTCTGTTCTCTTCAAGAATCGGGTTCTATGGTCTAAACATCGAATGCTGGGATCCTAAATCAGTTGGTGGGCTCCAAAATTGTGTTGGTTGGGTCTAAAAATCGGTTGCTGAGGACCTAAATCAGTTGATTGGCTCCAAAAATCACTTAAAGGGGTCCAAAAATCGGTTAATGGGGTCCTAAATCGGTTACTGGGCTCCAAAAATTAGTTGTGGGCTTCCTAAATCAGTTAGTAGGCTCCATAAATGGGTTGCTGGGGTCCTAGATCGATTGCTGGGGTCCAAAAATCGGTTACTGGCATAGGTGGGCAGCAACAAAATTCTGCGGGAGGACGGGGGTTGAGTGTGTGCAAGATTTTTCAAAGGTCAAAAATTGTCTTAAAAATGGTGGTATGGCGAAAAAACATAATTTTTCAGCGTTTCCCATCGAGCAATATCCATTAGCATCAAAAAAATTGCGAAAAAGCAACAAAGAAATTTGAATTTGTAGGTTTCTGGGGGAATCCGGCCCTCTGGGGGTGCATACTCCGAACCCCTCCTCCACGCCCACGTGTGGTTGCTTGGTTCTAAAATCGGATGGAGCTCCAAAAATCGCTTGCTGGGGTCTTAAAGTCGGTTGCTGGGGTCTAAAAATTAGTTAGTGGGCTTTAAAAATTGGCTGACCCCAGCAACCGATTTTTGGCTCCAGCGATCAATTTTTAGACCCCATCAACCGATTTTTGGATCCCACCAACTGATTTTTAGGCCCCATCAACTGATTTTTAGACCCCAGCAACCTATTTTTAGACCCGAGCAACCGATTTTTGAAGCCCAGCAAACTGATTTTTGTACCCTGGAGATCGATTTTCAGACCTCAGTAACCGATATTTGAGCCCAACAACCGATTTTTGGATCTCAGCAATCAATATTTGGACCCCGACAACCGATTTTGGCTGTACTGTTGGCGGCATCTCATCTTTTAAGATGCCTAAAAAAGTTTTTGTACAAAACATAGGGTGCAAATGGTGGACCCTCCGGCTGGTACCGAACCTGCTCCGGCTGGTACCCGGTTGAAGCTGGTTGAACCCCTTGCCCAGGTATGGTTGCAATATCTCAAATCCGAATTGGTTTTCTCTTTTAACGCAATATTTCTTGATCTGTGATCGTTTTAATGTAAAGGGTTCGAGGCTTAAAACATCTTGTGCTTACCAGCAATCTTTTCTACAATCAATACGCAGTTAATACAGGGTTTTAAACTTTACACTCTAGTGGATTGAGTAAAAAAAACAGATTTTGTCCAAGATTTCTCTGCAAACTTTTTCGGTTATAATTTGGGATGAATTGAATAAAATAGAAATAAAGTAACTTCTAAGGGCTACACGTCGAAGCAAGCTGCGTTCAAAAAAACGTAATATTGAGTTGTCAATACTACAATCAAAGGGCTACAAACTGGCCCGAATTGAATTTATTTACACTCAATGGGGCGTTAGGTTCAGATTTTTAAAGTTTACAACGTGGTGGACTAGTGGAAAATACGTTTTTGTCCATTTTTTGTTCGACACTTTCTCTGTTCAGAAGTCGGGCGAGGTCGAATAGGATAGAAATGATGTACTTTCTAAGGGGTACACGTCACAGCGAATTGCGTTTGTTTACATCAATATTTAGCTTTTTCGAGAGGTGTAAAGTCAAACAAATGGGGGAGTTAAACATGTTCATGTCTTGTTTTTTTCTGCTAAGTTCTGGGTTATGAGTCTGGACATGATCTCAAGTCTAAAAATGAACCAGAAACCAAATAAAATACGCCAGTTTGCTTGCACTTGACAGTGGCGTAAAGTGCTTTACATCTGATATTTATTTGTCCTCGGGCCATTGTGGAGACTTAATTTTTTAATAAATGTTGATCGTAATATCAGAGTAATATCAGAATTACGAATCCGACTGAAATTTTCTTTACACTCTGTGGTTGTGTAAAGTTTACACTGCATATTAACTTGATTTCTAGAGCCGTGGGGAGGCTTAATTTTTTTCAGTGTTTTTTTTGTACAAGGACCGTTTGTACATGTACAAAGATGGTCCCCAAAAGTCTTTGTACATTTTGTACATGCAAATTTTTGTGTACTATAATATAGTACAGTAGCGATTTCAGAGCGGTAAAACAGGGTTTTCGATCTTTGGTAGTGTATTTTAGCTAATTTCTGGGTTTCTGACGCCAAAAATTACTGAAAATTATCTGAAAACGGCGCGAAGCGCCGAAAAATGTTGACATTTTTCCATTCTAAATGCAAATTCTGCCATTTTAAAGATATATAGGACAAATAATTTATCAGTTCGGCGCGAAGCGCCGAAAATTTCGGGAATTTTACACCTTTTTACAGTTTTTGTCTTCCTAAAAATCTTTGTACATTTTGTACACACAAATTTTTGGGTACTATAATATGGTACAGCAGCGATTTCAGTGTGGTAAAAACAGAGTTCTTCGACTCTTCGTAGTGTGTTTTAGCTCATTTCTGGGTCTCTAAGAGCAAAAATCACTAAGAATCGTCTTAAAACGGCGCGAAGCGCCTAAAAATTTTACATTTTTACTTTTGAAATGCAATTTCTGCCATTATAAAGATATATAGAACACACAATTACTCATTTCGGCGCGGAGCGCCGAAATTTTCTCGAATTTCAGACCTTTTTTGCAATTTTTGTCTTCCCAAAAATCTTTGTACATGTACAAAGACGGTCCCGAAAAGTCTTTATACATCGGGAAAAATCTTTGCCGAGTACAAAAAAAAACCGTGGTACTAGCAAAGAAAAATGCTGAGATGGAATAAAAAAGATGAATATACTTGGAATTGTGGATTGCTAAGGAGGTAGGAAAAAGCTACCTAAAGTCGCAAAATCTGATAAAAATCACATTTTCTATAAGCAACGCAAAAATTGAAGTATATTCTGCGGCCAACAGATTAAAATAAATATTTAACCATAAAATGATTGAAAAAGCAGCACTTTAGCTATGCAGTAGCTATGGGAAATGATATCGAGTAAAACTAAGAGTCTTTCTAAGCCAATTGAATGAAATAGCAAACATCGATGCATCCAAGACAATTGAAGAAATTGTTGGTTTAAAACAGTAGGAAACGCGTAATTTGACTTGAAACAGACTAAATGTAGGTACACTAGCATGCCCGTAACGATTGCGAGCACGAATCAATCGGCCCGTGCTTTGCTTGCTATAATGCTCATAACAAAATAAAACAACTTTAAATACAATACCACTTGATTTTCTATCAATCAGGATTAGGGATCGACCGGAGCTCCGGCTCCGTCGGCCTCCGGCTCCTCCGGCCATTTTTTGGTCGTCCGGCCTCCGGCGGCCGGAGGTACAAAAAAGGGGGCTGGAGGCCGGAGGTTTTTTGAACCGCATCATCCAATGCTTTAACGCTCTTCTTTTCTTTTGAAGCTTAGCACTCAGATTGCCTATTTTGTGAATTTGTACAAACACAGGCTTAATAAGTGAAGCTGTGAACGTGAACACTAATGTGGCATTGTGAATGCACCGCACCATTGGTGAAATATTATATCATATTTTTTGCTTAATAATGAACGAGAATATTTCAGATCGCAAAGCGAGCCGAGTCCGCGTTAATTCGGCGCACAAATGGATATAAATCTCTTTAAGTGACAGAATAACAAACTTGGTGCGACGTAGTCTGCTCACTTCCTTTTTGAGCTAATACAGATTGTAGATATAAGTACATATAGACACATTGCTAAGCTCTTTATGCTATGTTTATTTGGGTACTTTTCGAGTATAAGTGCATCTAGACAATAAGGGCAAGCGAGAAAGCGGTGAGGTTGGATCTAAAAATAGAAGTATGCTAATTAAATGATTTTTTCGATTACCCAACCGCCGCTGCCAGACTTGAAAATTGAAAAATAATTGATATGGTCGCAACATTTTAGTACATATAAATGCATGGCTAGATAATAAACATTCGCTTCTATCAGATCTTTTACTTATCCATGAGCAATGTATTCATACACACCTATATACTGTACACCATGTGAATTATATTTATGGCTTGTAAAAATTCTAGTTTACTGAAAATTCTAAGTTTACCTCCGGCCTCCGGCTCCTGGCCGGAGCCGGAGGTGACGATGGCCGGAGCTCCGGCTCCGGCCCAGGGAAAAAATGGACCTCCGGTCGATCCCTAATCAGGATACGAAGCTAGTCAGCGTTGCTACTTGCCAGCAATTTAAAAAAGTAAACATTATAGATTTCGTTTATACACTCTTATCTGAAACTTTAAAAATTATTTAAAAAAGACACTTTTTTAGAGGCCGCATAATATATATTTCGATTTTTGCGTTGCTTAGAGAAAGTGTGATTTTTATCAGATTTTGCGACTTTAGGTAGCTTTTTCCTAGTTCACTCCTTTTACATCCTTAACAATCCACAATTCCAAGTATATTCATCTTTTTTGTTCCATCGGAGCATTTTTCTTTGCTAGTACAACATATTTGTTTAATTTAATCGAAATCAAGTTAAATTTTTCAAAAATCGTCACTCCTTCAATGCGTTTATTTCGGTGAGAAAAGCCTCAAAAACATCGCTTTTGCCTATATTCAAGTATATACTTGCTGAAGTATCCAATTTGAGAATTTTCATCCTCCGAATCAGAAGGCTCTAGGACACTGCAGTTATAAAATCAGCAAATGCTCAACGATTATACACTGAATTTAAAATTACCCATTAATCGCTTACTCTGATTCGTATCCATCCATCTTTTTCTGCTGATAGCGACGGGCCAATCCGCTATAGAGGGAAGGATAAATAAAACTTTTCATTCTCTAAGCCTTATTACGTTATTTACGCATAAAATAAGCCAATTCTTCAATCTCAAAAAGCTCCAGTTTAAACGAAAAATTTCATCGATTAGAGGTCACAATTTTAAGGAAAAATCTTTCTAGTTTTGAACCAATTGTGCCTAATTTGTAAGTCGCAAAAAGCAAAACTTTGGGCGGGAAACAATCGATAGTAACAAAAAGTAAATTTTTCAATTCGCAAAGGAACAATAAAAAACGCTTGATTCTCGTCATAAAAATTGAAATTTAAATTTTTGTTAATAAAAAGGATGTTTACGCTTAGGAATACGAATGCAAATGTAAGCGGTTCAAGCGCAACATCGATTGCGGACAAAGCATATTACATTCAATGAGTCTATTAGTCTGTTCAATACGTAATCTTGGAGGAGCGGTTCTATTTAAAATTTTTGAGTTCTTAAAAAATCGCAGTAAAGGTGATGTTTTGAGCGTTTTTAGAGATCTTTCGAGTCAAAAGTGTCGAAGTATATCCCCCAAATTTTTATGAGCTCATACGTTCTACAAACAAGGAGCAGGTGCATCGCTGGCGATGCTCTGAAAATAAAAAAATTGTGATTTTGAAGACGGCTTTAAGCTAAAAGAGGGCATCTTACAGAAAGTTGTAATGAAATTATTTATGAAAATTATGAATTGTAAATTATCATTACATCATTACCTTTTAATTATTATCACTATAAGAAAATTGTTAGTTATCAAAATTATTAATTATTATTGTAAAAAATTATTATTACAAGAAAATTATCTCAATGTAACGCATACCAAAAGGCAGCTTTAAAATGCATATAATTACAAAAGATAGCTAAAGTCCCTTTTTTAAGCTAAAGCATGAAAACGATCGGTAATCAAAGATGCTTATTATTGTTACCATATAAGATCTTGGAGAAAGGGTTTCAACCCCCAAAATTTTCATCTCCCCCAAAATTAGCGATTTTTCTAAAGTTCCCAAAAATTTTCGAAAAATCGTAGAAAGTGTTTTTTTAAAAGCATTTTTTAGCTCTCTATTCGCTCAAGAGTGTCAAATTTCCAGCGCTTCGCGCCATATACTCATGTTTTGACTATATTTTGTTCAATTTGTACGACTTTTTTGAATTTTTTTACGAATTTTTTAAATGTTTTTATGCTCTAGAAAGATAGAGCATCGTCAGAAACGTCAAAAAACGATGTTTTCGACACGTAACTACCATTTTTAGGCCCGAAAAAGGCACTTTAAATTCTATCCCCTTCTCCCCACAATCCCCATGCTGTGCCTGTCTGATTGAAACCCTACTTATTCACTTTTTGACATACGACTCTGGTCGGGTCACTCCGTACTCCGAAAAAAACATTAAAACAGGTGAGCACAAATCAAACTCTAGACTAAATTTCGTACCAAAACATTTCAACTGCTCAAACAAAATGAGTCTAGTGTCTAGTGTTTTTCTTTATTTTTAGCTACTATAATAGACGCGAAAGACTGTTGTATACATTTACAATGCAATGTAGCAGGTCCGCATTTAAAAAAAACAAATCTGATCGCCACCATTACAATCAAACAACTAAATGACTACACATATATACAACATAAATGTAACAGGGGAATGGGGGATCCTCCCACCCGAAGTGGGTCGTCCATTCCCCATCCCCCAAAGCCCTTTCTGCCGTTTTTGGCCGAAAATCGGAGGTCATTTACAACTCCCCCTGAATATAATAGGGGACCCCCACCCATAATTTCGAATTATTACACGCTTGATGCGCAAAGTCAATTTAGATAACTTAATGTCAAGTAATGCGTAGGTACCTGATTTGTTTAGCATAATCGTATTCGATGGCGGCTCTTTCCTTGAGAAAGCTGGAAAATTTTTCCAGAGCGTCCAGTCCGCGCTGCGTATGAGCCGCAAGCGCATCCGTTTGATCCTAAACCAAATGCGATTAAGCATCAATAATTGCGTTAATTTTAATCAATGAAACTTTTACATAATTTATTCAAATATCTAAAATTACCCATAGATTAGCGGACCAGCTCATGTTCCATTAGGATTTACGTCGGATTTACGCATGCGAAAATGCTCGCTCCTGATAACAATAATCTGAAAAGTAACATTTCCATAATAATAGTTGAAGAGAATACCGAAAATAATCTCTCTCGCCAAATAAATTAACAAAAAACGTATTTCAAAGACGTTAACTACTTATTTTAAATAAAATAGTCCATTTATAAATAGAAAAATTTAATGACAATAATGCACACGTAGTTTCCATCTTTTTGCAGAAAAATTTTTTCATAAAAATATTCAATGAAATTCAAAACATACGTAGAGAAAAACATTCAGTCAGAGGGTAAAAAGTGGCGCTGGCGTTGGCCTTTGCTATGACCAACCATAGCTGACAGGATTAAAATTTTATGCGAAGAATCTATGAAGTAATTTTTCTCTTCGTAAAAAAGAATTTATCTTCAGCTAAAATTTTCGTTGAAATCGAAAGTCACAGTGAAGCGCGCACTTTCTGCATTTTAAAAGTTAATTTTATTCGAAAAGTCACTCAAAAGATCAATAACTAAAGTTTGAAAGTCTATTGCTAGAGCGAAAATACGTCATCGGAAACACTTAAAGAAAAAAATGTACAGCCGTGGAAAATGCAGAATACAGAATAAAGGACATCACAGCAATTAGGGATGGACCGGATCCAAAATTTTTAAAATTTCGGATCCGGGTCCGGGTCCGGATATTAGTCTTTCAAAATTTCGGGTCCGGGTTCGGATCCGGATCTCAACAAATTAAAATTTCGAGTCCGGGTCCGGATCCGGATCTTTGACCTTAGACCCGACCGGGTCGGGTCCGGATCAGGGTCCAAAGGTACCCTAAACTGTGCGATAATTATTTATATCTGCTGTTATATTACATTATTATATTCATTGTTTTCAGATAAGATGGGGCTGGTAACAGTGTTTTTTTGTACAAGGTCCGTTTGTACATGTATAAAGATAGTCCCCAAAAGTCGTTGTACATTTTATACATGCAACTTTTTGTGTACTATAATATAGTACAGTAGCAATTTTAGTGTGGTAAAATTGAGTTTTCGATCTTTGGTAGCGTATTTTAGCTAATTTCTGGGTTTCTGACGCCAAAAATTACTGAAACTTGTCTCAAAACGGCGCCGAAACGCCGAAAATTTTGACATTTTTCCATTCTAAATGCAAATTCTGTCATTTTAAAGATATATAGGTCAAACAATTACTCATTTCGGCGCCAAGCGCCGAAAATTTTTGGGAATTTTATACTTTTTACAGTTTTTGTCTTCCCAAAAATCTTTAAACATTTTGCACACACAAATTTTTGGGTACTATAATATGAGTACAGTAGCAATTTAAGTGTGGTAAAAACAGTTGTTCGACTTTTGGCAATGTATATTAGCTAATTTCTGGATCTCTAAGAGCAGAAATCACTAAGAATTGTCTTGAAACGGCGGAAGCGCAAAAAAATTTGACATTTTTCTATTCTGAATGCATTTTAAACATATATAGGACAAACAATTACTCGTTTCGGGCCGAAGCGCCGAAAATTTTTGTGAATTTTACACCTTTTTACAGTTTTTGTCTTCCCAAAAATCTTTGTACATTTTGTACACACAAATTTTTGGGTACTATAATATGGCACAGTAGCGATTTTAGTGTAGTAAAAACAGAGTTGTTCGACTTTTGATAGTGTATTTTAGCTAATTTCTGGGTCTCTAAGGGCAAAAATCTCTAAGAATGTCTTCGCCAAAAATTTGACATTTTTCATTTTGAAATGCATTTTCTACCATTATGAAGGTATACAGAACAATTTTTGCGAATTTCAGAACTTTTTTGCAATTTTTGTTTTGCCCAAAAATCTTTGTATATGTACAAAGATGGTTCCGAAAAGTCTTTGTACATCGGTAAAAATCTTTGCCGAGTACAAAAAAACAACACTGGGTAACATGATCAAAAATCATGAATAAAAAATGAATGATACTGTTCAAAAAGAAGGTTAGGCTAGCTTTGATCCCATTGGCTCATGATAAATGGATTTGAATGATGTACATAGCTCATTAAAACGTTTTTTTCGAAAGTTCATGAAGTGAAACTATGATGACTTAACAACTTTGTTTTTTCCAGACAATGAAATAAATTAAAGCCTCATCTGCATATTGTTTCTAATTTAATGCTGCTCTCACTAAATCAATTCTTATCATGAAAGTTTCTTTCAATTTTTCAATACTTGTAGTATAAGCTATTTCGAATCTCATCATGTCAAAACTCAGCCTTCGAGCGTCAAATAAAAATGCAAATAAAAACATACAAAATATTTTGGCTCCGAAATCCGCGCTTCTACGTTTATTCTCGAAAACAGTCAACCTCAATAGAAAATACGTGACGCATAATACCGCATGAATAAAAGAAAATTCGAAAAGATATTAGATTTAAATGGTAATTGCGACAGCTTATAGTCTGTTTCACATAAGTTCGTGCATACATAAATTCTAAGAATTTTTATCGACAGCAGGCCGAGGGTTATGATAATTATATATTAGATCAATGCTATAATTGCAATCTGTCAGCTTATTGTCGGAGATCGTTTTAAAATTTATGACCGAAGTTGTGTGAAACAGACTATAGTTCTGCCAGCTCGACGCCATCCACCCTCGCTGCAAGCATATTTCAGTTTTTCCAACCAGCAATTTTTGGGATTAAATACTTATTTCTCAGTTTACTCAGAATACAGTTTGACTCGGTTCCTAAAAATTCATAATTTTCGGGTCCGGGTCTTTACTTTTGAAAATTTCGGGTCCAGGTCCGGGTCCGGATCTTTACTTCCAAAAATTTCGGGTCCGGATCCGGGTCCGGATACAGAAAAATCGTCGGATAGTGCCGGATCCGGGTCCGGATACTTGGACCGTCATCCCTAACAGCAATAATACAAATACGGTTTATTCTCCATGTCTAATTTTTATTTCCAATTGTAGCCTAAACACATTACTACTGGAAGCGTTTACCCCAGATTCAGGAAGCATATTCCAAGCATTTATTATTCTGTTTTGTATACGTTTTGTATACCATAGTTAACTTGTACAAAAACCTTCTATTTTCTAGAGATTCTAGATTTAATACCTGAAGTCGATCCTGATAAGACGGTATGTTTTGATAATGGCGAGCTAAGACACGTTTAGTAAAGTATCTTTGTACCTTTTCAATATTACGAATATTTTGCTAAGTATGTAGTAACCAAAAATAAGTCGAATATTCTAGAAGAGGCCCTACATAAGTTTCATAGGCCATTGTGAGAAGTGTCAAGTCCTAACTTTTAAAACAGCGAAAAATTAGTGACGTGAGATGGAAGGCCTACAAGTTTGCTTATGTGAGCAGTAAAATTTAGTTTTTCATCAATTAATATGCCTAAATTTTTTTCTAATAATTAATATGCAGGGGATTTCAAGGTGATATAGCAAATTTTGAAGATGGAATGAGTTTCAGACTTTGCATAAATCATAAAATCGTCTGCAAAAATAAGCATTTTTGAATAATGATCAATTAGTAAAGATATAAGGTCATTTATGTGGAACAGAAATAAGATTGGACCCAGGACGCTGCCCTGGGACACACCACTAAAAACGCAGGTTAAATTCGGAAATTTACTAGCGATGCTGATTCTCTGAGTTCTATTACTAAAAAGGCTTTTATCCACTTCAATACGTAACCCTGAATACCGTATTTTGACAATTTGAGAACCAGTTTACTGTGAGACATGGAATCATATACTTCTGCAAAATCCAAATCAGTAAACTTGGGCAGTCCACCAATTGATCAACGCCTGCAATAAATGACACTGTGTCATTGAACATTCTGCTTAAGTCGTTTTTCATCAATTGGTTTGAAGCAGTGGTTTTCTCTTGTTCCTGCAATGGTGCAACCATTTTCAAATCTTTTTTCTAGTTAAGGCCTTGCAGCCTCAGTGTCCTCCTTAGTGACAGGAAGGAAAGTTGTTCATCACAAAATCTGAATAAGTCACTTGGTTTTAGTATTTTATCTGAAGATGGGCGTTGTAGACTTGCTCTTGCAGCTAATCGCTTTGTGATGCCTCCTATGCCATCACAAGGAGACTTCCCATGACTTCTGGCAAAGAAGTTCCATTCTGCAGCAATACCAAAGTCATTAAAGTGTTGGCATAAATTCATGAAGTTCTTGAGATTTTTGTTTTGAGCAGCTGAGCCATCACTGAAATAACTGATGTGCTTCAACAGTGGGAAGTGACTTTGCGGATGATCAATCAGCTTCAGAGAAAACCACTGCTTCAAACCAATTGATGAAAAACGACTTCAGATAAGCAGAGTGTCCAATGACACAGTGTCATTTATTGCAGGTGTTGATCAATCAGCGGACTGCCCAAGTTTATCGATTAATAGCATCCAACCTGGTGAATACCTAGGCTGCATTTATGACAATAAATGTTGGATAGGAAATGTCTGTGACACATTTATGGAAGAATGAGATGCTTTGGTCAGTTTCATGCATCCACATGGTCCAGTTAATTCCTTCCATTGGCCTCTGAGAAAGGACATATGCTGGATTCCAGAGCAGCAGATGATTGGTGTTTTGCCAGCTATGAACACTGATTCAGTGGGTCGGAATCACAGTTACCCATCAGAGGTGCTGAAAAGCATTGAAGAAAACTTCAGAGTCAAGAAAGTGAACTCTTGATATTCTGTCATGAATTACTGGTGCTAGTTTACTTTCATAGCTTTATTGTATTCTTTTGTTTGTGACAATGTATTGTTGCTTTCATTTTTTGCATGTTATCCAATAAAAACTAAACCACCAGATGTTCCACCAGAGCTGAGTAGCGCGTCTCCTGTGTGGCGGATAGGGGAAGCAAGCCTCATACCAGAAAGCATTTATGCTATTATGGTTATTGAGGTAGTGTCTTCGGAAACAGTGGACCACTGGTGGACCATTGAGCATGGCAAATGCTTGTGGTGCTCAAGCTAAGAAACTTCATGTTAATGGCTGACTGCAATCTCTGAAGTCATGATACTCATACTCAGTAGTAAGAAAATCCTGTGCCTTAACATGTGTAGTATGTACATGGAACAGCTATGGTAATTCAGGGCTATTTTAAAGGCCTATATGAAAAATTACCATTTTAGTTTTTCAAGTTCCTAATAGAAAAACATGCGCTCTTTTCAGTGGTATCAGTAAAAATAAGATCAGAGATGATAGACATATTGAAAACTGGCCCTAAGAAAGGCTAAAAATTCACAATTTTTAATTTTATGCACAGAAGAGGTCCATAAAAGCAGGACTACCAACTCATAGAAGGTAATACTTGTGCAGTGTAATGAGGATATGGTTGTTGGTTAGTGGCCAAAAGTCAAGGTTCCAACTGCATTTTTCTTGAAGTAAACAATGGTCAAAGTATGGCCTAAATCTCACGCAACAAATTTTATAAGGCATTTTAAGACCAAATAGCACAAGGAATAATAATTTCTACACAATTTGAATGCTCTAGCTGCATTCAGCACAAAAAGTTGTACAAGTATCAGATGACTCAAGGTGATAGACACTACAGTTGAAGCACAAGCTCTTATCAAAGTTGATCAAATTCTTTGCACCTCACACTTCACGACACGGTATGGGTCAACTAAGATGGCCCTAGCTCAGGAACCACTGCACCAATTAAGCCAAAATTTTGCACAGAAACCTTACACATGCATATGTATATACACACAAATTTTAAACAAAATTTGAGATGGTCGAGTGATGACCATTTTTAATTCTAGGGCACTTGACATGGAATGACCCAAATGTCCTTGACAACGCCTTGAATTACGCTGTATTTGCTTTGCTTTATGCTTACATTTTCAAATTATTACTGGACAGCACACCTGGGCGTGGGAGGGGTTTGGGGGGTATGCAACCCCCAGAAACCAAAATACCCCCCAGAATTCAATTTTTGAAAATTTTTTTCGTTTTTTTGCAATTTTTTGATGCCAATCGATAGTGCTTTATATAGTGCGAATGATCACATTAAGAAGCACAGTCTTTTTGTATTTGGCGAAGATTTTTGCTCATGTACAAAGACGTTCCAGGACCATCTTTGTACATGTACAAAGATTTTTGAAGAACAAAAACTGTAAAAAGGTGTAGCATTCCTTATTACAAATTCTACCATTTTAAAGATTTTCACGGGGTAAGTGGCTGTAAACATGAAGCCGCTTACCCCCTTCCCTTGAAAATGGCCGAGAGATATACATGTGACAGGGGTTTGGGCCATCCCCCATCCACGCTTTGAAGCCCCAAACTTCCTTGAAAGTCAAAAAAATATTTGACCACCCTCTCCCATTTTTTGGCGAAAACCTGCGCTTTTTCGGCTATTTTTATGTGTTTTTACCATTTTTGATCTAGTCGCTAACCCCTCCTTCTGAAAATGGTGAGGGACCCTTACTCTAGATTTCCAGCCATTACATGTATACTGAGGGACCCTCATAAAATTTTAAACGATTACATGCATGTTTTATAGTGATAGTTTATCTATTTACTCTAGCTCACATTCTGAAATAATGTATCACTTCGTGGAATTCTAATACTTAGGTACACTTTTGCCATACTAAAAAATTTAGTTCAAAAATTCAGAAGGTTTTCACCAAAAATCGTCTGACAGTGACTTGTGTCTTGGACCCTGAGGGTAATACCCACACCTGGGCGTGGAAGGTTGGGGGGTATGCAACCCCCCAGAAACCAAAATACCCCCCCCAGAAATCAAAATACCCCCCCAAAATTCAATTTTTGAAAAATTTTTCCATCTTTTTCGTAATTTTTTGATGCCAATGGATAGTGCTTCATGAGAAACGTCGAAAAATGGTGTTTTTATCGCCATACCACCATTTTTAGGGCCATTTTTTGACCTTCGAAAAAATCTTGCACCCCCAGAATTTTCTTGCTGCCCACGTATGGTAATACCCCTCCCCCTTATGGGAATCTGTGATGTCTCATTTATTACATTCAATACCTATTGCATCCAATCGCTACAGCAGCAGTAGCAGTAGCGAAGATTCAAATGATATAGAGTGTGCTAATAGCAGCGACAGACTTTATTGATGATTCAGACAATGAAACACTGGACTAAATTTGTTTCTTGTGACATAAATAGTAATAAAACTTGATATGAAAAGGCGCACCTAACTTTGCGCTTGCAATTTAGTACTGAATGGAGCAGTTGCTCATTATTTCTTTTCCAATGCCCATCCCAAGTATGTGTCATGCAATAATATTTTGCTTGTCTGACCCCGGCCACCGCCGGGGATTTTTTTAAGCCTCGGTGCCGCCTCAGCCCCGACCAAAAAAGTCGCCCCGTTGTTGTTGTTGTTGATTGCTCCAATCCTCATCATAGCTGCATCAGGGTTTTATATGAGGTCGAGTTGGCGGGCAGCGTCCACGGGGTTTGTCTGCTGTGCTGCTGGCGTCAAGTTGGTGGGGTTGGCAGGACAATTGAAGATATGTCCAACATCTGGGAGTTAGACATGATGGACACTGGTTGATTATATTGTTGTTGATTCTGTGCTGGTAATTTTGCAATAGGCTGCACCATCCTGAACGCAACTGTGAAAGGCGGCATCTAGTCAAACGGCTTAGCGATATTTCTTCATTGGCAATAGGTGGAGGCTTGGTGTTCAGCACTCTGTTCGGCCCATAGTTTTCAAGTGCATTGGTGACAGCATTTGTGTGTAAGATCTTGATGACTTGTCGAGAGTTGTCTGACTGTGTAAAAGCTGCATTGACTCTGGCTTCACTGAAAGAAGGCAGTGTTCCTTTCATGGTGCAAGGTCGGCGAGCTGCTGTAAGAGCAAGTTCATGGCATGGGTGAGTTTCATTATTGCATAAGGCAAAGAATTGGTCTGACAATAGTCGATTATGTTGGGCAACAGGTATAGTGCTGGCCTCTAAAAAAACCATTTTCATGTTTTTGGCTTATAACTTCAGAACAAATAGCATTGAAGAAGTCAACAAACACCTATTTTTGACAGCTGCCCTAGGCCTATAACTTGCTGCATGGAAGAATTTTTAAGTGCCATATTTCATTGCAAGCTTGCATGAAATACGAAATTTCGAATAAAAACCACTTTTTCCTAAAAGAAAACCATGGGAACTAAAAAAACCATCCCCAAAATGTTATGCGAAGTGCATGGTTGGCAGCGTAAAACAGTTAGTTGACCTTAAATGATCACAATTTTGAAAAAAATTCATTTTTTACAATATTTGCTGTTCATTTTATCACATTTATATAAAAATTAGAGAGGCCGGGCCCAGGCCGGCTTCGGGCCAGGGCCAGGCTGGCCCCGACGCCGGGGCCGGGGCGTGTAAAAATGATGAAAAATTAATGAAAATCGAACAAAATTAATCTTTTTTTGCCCAATTACGCAACATAATATTTATTTATTCGCAAAAATAACCTAAATTTCGTTAAAATTAAGCTTAGGCTACTGTTGTGTTTCGCTTCAGGTAATCTAATAATCAAGATTTGAAAGAGCATTGAAACAATTCGATACATGCTTGAATAGCTTAGCTCAATTAACAATTTTTATTGCGAAAATAAGCACGTTTGACCGATAATTATTAGACAATAAAGTTTAAAATGCAAGCGACTTTCACCAGTGTCTGTAAAATTGTTTTATAAATCGATGTATGTACTTATGTACACTTAAAAAAATGCTAGGGTATGGCAACTTATTTTATCATCTAGATAGAATTTGTTTGCTTTAATATATGCAATTTTCACTAATTTCGGGCACTGTGCGACAAATAATAGAGCAAATGTCTTCATTTTTGTGTGGTTTTCAATTAATTTTTTAAATATTATTTCAATTTGATTATGCATGTTCCCTAATCTTGGTAAATGATTTTTTGTCGTACAAGCATTTTTCGCCCCTATGATTTTGTTGATATTCTAGAGATAAGTTTTTCAAGCGTGTAGTTAATCTCTGGGTTACTTATTTCTAGTGCAATGTAATCGTAATCTTTTGTATTGTACTGTTCTGCTCGTCTATTTCTTTCATCGAATCAGCATAAATACTATAGAAAAGTCATATTCTGTTCAGCTTAGCTTATTGTTTTCTATGCCTAATAGCTATATTCACAATTATTTATTAATTTTTTGTTTATTTCTCTTTTATCTGCTTATTTTTAAGTCTTTAATTCATTAAAGCAATATGTAATTGCTTACAATAGTAATACTAATATGTTAGGTCAGTATATAAATAATGTGGATGCTTGGTATAGCTTAGTAAATATAGGGTATATGTTTTGTACAGGCCCCGGCCAGGCCCCGGCCCCGGCGCCGGGGCCCAGGCTGGCCCCGGCAAAAGAGCGGCCCTGGCACATCTCTAATAAAAATCAATAATTTTTTTCTGAATTTCATTAAAAGTTCTATAAATTTCACAAATAAAGTCTTCAAACGACTCTAGATAAGTCTCTTCTACATCCTCTGCAAGAAATCAGTGCAAAATTATGCAACTTGATGAAAAGTAATTTTGTTGCCATGGCAACATATACTTAGCATTGGTCTTTTTTTAAGTTACAGTGGTTTTTTTAGGTTACAATCGAACTTTTCTGGCAGTTTTTTGGGTCATTCTTATTTTTGGTGGAAAATAAATATCAGGCATCATGAAAGGTGCTACGAGGAACATTCTTGCTAAGTTTTGTAAAAATTGGCGCTGGTTTTTTTAGGTTACAACTGGTTTTTTTAGGTTTAGCTTTGAAGGCATACTGTAGCTATGTGGATGACATAGGAGAAGTAAATTTTTTTCTGACATTAGTCTGCAAGGGAGCCTAACGTGAAAACATAAAAGATTTCACAGGTAGAAATACTGACCCTCAAAAATGCTTTAAAAAATCATAAAAATGGCAATTTTTAGGAACTTTTTGACAAATTTATATCTCAAGTTTCTGAATGATCTTGGAAAGCGACCAGGGGTCAGTTGTAATCCTCACGGCATAGCTTGTTCGCCAGTATAATATCATCAGTCATCTCCTTTTGGTCATGGAAAAAAGGGGTGGTTTTTTTAGGTTACAAATCGACTGGTTTTTTAGAGGCCAGCACTATAACATTTTGGTCTCCTGATGGAGATGATCTTCTGAGGCCATAGAATGGCAGCCGGTTGCAATGCATAAGGCCGAGTTCTGAGCACATAGAGCAAGGCCTGATGGCGCGACTATTGGTGACCAAATAGGAGTGCCGTAGTTGAGAATTGATCTTCCGATGGCTTTGTATGTTGCCAGAATGGTTTCTTTCTGCTGGCCCCATGCAGTGCCACATAGCGCCTGAAAGAATGTTGTTCCGTTTTTGGACTTTGGTTGCTGTAAGCTTGACGTGCTTGGCAAATGTCAGCATAGTGTCAAAAGTGACACCTAAAATCTTTGGACGGCATTCGAGGGGCAGCAAGTTGTTGTTGATTTTGACTTGTGGATGTGTACGAGTTTCATGTGTGTTTGGCGTAAATAATGTGACTGTCGATTTGGAGTATGAAATATTGAGATGTTTGTCTTCCAGGTAATGGCTAGTTGCTTCAAGTAAGCATTGAGCTGTTTTTGTGAGTGTAGGAATCTTTGGGCCAGAGGTGAACACAGTTAGATCATCAGCATATGATACTATTTTGACATTGTTTGGAGGCGTCGGTATGTCATTGATGTATGCACTGAACAGGGCAGGAGAGAGTACAGAGCTCTGCAGTACGCCTGTTTGGACGATTTTGGCAGTTGAAGTCAGTGTTACGAAAAAACCGTACGTGCTTGGCGGCCTCGTATGTAGTGGTTCAACCATTTGACCAAATAGTGTGGCATTGTCGAGTGGGTGATTTTGTCGACAAGCAATGAATGATCGACAGAATCAAAAGCCTTGGTCAGATCTATGGCGACTGCCACTGTTCAACTGGGTGGCAGTTTCTTGTTGAAACCATCAGACAACGACGTCCGCCTTCTTACGGTATGGCCAACAACAAATCCAATCTACTTTTTGTTGCAAATGGACGTCATCACACTCTCCTACCTCGTCTAAGTTGCCCCGGTCGATCACTACTCACACATTTGTCAGAAATAAATAATATGGGCTGAAATTACGGGAGGAAGCATAGCAATGAAGGAGAAAAAAGAAAAAAGGCGCGAAAAGCTGTTTGAAACTTTGAAAAACTTAAAAAAAAAATTATATTTTCTTGCTTGTTTTTTTTGGGTTTACTTGACAAGATATACAAAAATCCAAGTTTTCGCTTCTTTTATACCTAGGCTTAGGCTTAGTATATCTGAAAAGGTGTTTTAAGCTGCTTAGGTCGAGAGTCAATCCCGCTCAGGTCGATGTATAGATGCTTAGGTCGATGTTTAGATGCTTAGATCGATGTATAGATGCTCAGGTCGATGGATAGATGCTTAGGTCAATGTATAGATGCTTAGGTCGATGTATAGATAATAATAATAAATAATAATATTTTATTAGCAATTACTGCCATAGAAAATGCAATAGAAATTACATGAAAAAGGATATATATAATAAAATATGTCGAAGGAACGAAAGAACGTTTATCAGCGGCTGAGACGTACAGGCGGATCATGCTCACGTACACCTTTAGATGCGTAGGTCGACGTAAATTGGGTATCTGCATGTGATTCTGCAATCAGCTGTTTGAATCTTCAAATACTTAGGTCGAGAAGAATGAAGATGCTTGCTTAGGTCGAGAAAAGGCTAAACGAAACCCATAGCTTTTGTAATATTGATCATAGACGGATGAAATTTGTTTTCCGTGCTTTCTATCAACATGTTCTGAGTAGTGAGCGAAAAAATTCGCTTTTCTGAAGTTTATTTCTTAGTATTCTGAAAG